>CM042164.1:86519407-86549407 GCA_023376005.1 Doryteuthis pealeii | reverse complement strand
TAGTTTCTTGCACAATTCTTAGTGGATCAGCTTTCCAATCAAGCCGTGCCTGGTCTTGTTCTTCCTTTGTTGTATTCTAATGTTGTATTCTTTCTAATGTTGTATTCTTTCTAATGTTGTATTCTTTCTAATGTTGTATTCTATTCTATTCTATTCTATTCTAATGTTGTATTCTTTCTAATAGTGAACATACAATTTGGTAGCATGGGTAAAATTTAGTTTCTTGCACAATTCCTAGTGGATCAGCTTTCCAATCAAGCCGTGCCTGGTCTTGTTATCCCTTTGTTGTATTCGCTTGATTTGTTTACCCGTTGCTCTTTGTGTTGTCTACCTGATGTATTATTCGAATGATTGAAAAAGAATCAAGATCAGAGTTTGCTGCAGGAGTCGTGGCAACAATGGGTTTTCTTTACAATTAATTAAAGCGAAGAGAAGAAAGAAAGAGGAAGAGGGGAAAGGAAGAGGAAGGGGAGGAGGAAGAGGAAGAGGAAAGGGGGAGGAAGAGAAGTTCTGATTATCGTTATTGTTGTTATTGATTTGTCAGTGTTCAATAGGAGAAACTTTGAACACCAGTTATTAATTAATTGTTATTGATGTTCGCCATAGTAAGAGTGCGAGGAATAAATTGTCGCCATTTTGAATTATCAAATTCGTGCATGCGATTTGTTTGTTTCGAACAGTCAATCAGGTCCTTAACCGGGGAGTTTCTGAGTTTCTTATCAGGCAGGCAGTGTATGAAAACATTTGGTATTTCTTATACAATATGAGAAAGTGGCAATCTTTATTGTTACATAATCTATGCGGTGGCATAAGATTATTGTCAATCCCCTGTAATTCTGAGGGGATGACCCTTTTCATACTCATGTAAGGTAGTATAGAGATATGGTGGTGATCAGTGCAGTTGATGGCCCTGAAAGTGAGTGACGGCGTTTGACCTCACTCTCACCTTGCCTTCCGAGGATAAATCGTGGGAACCGGAAGGCATAGAAGAACCTGTTCCGGTTTAAGAATAGTAAGGAGCTTTAGTTTAGTTTTGCAGTGGACGTCAGACAGAGCAGTTGGCCATGATGCTCTGTCTAAAATGTAACTCTGCATACGCGCGCTATGTTATGTCTGGGTTGGGGATTTACCGAATAAAGTAACATTAAAACAAAATCGAAGTCTTGTGTTTACTAAAAACTAACAATGACACAGGGCTTCTGATAAGGAGAAATCTCTAACAGAAACCAGACCCGAAATCCCCAAGAAAGTCCAGACCTTAGAAGATTCCAGACCCAGACGCAAAATGTTAGAAGATATACCAAGTCAAGATGATAGAAGAACCAAAGCCGACCAGAAGAATAGATGTCCAAGATATAGAAGCAAGTAAGAAGTAAAGAAGTAAAGAAAGGGTATACAACATTATAACAAGCCATGAAGAGAGAAAAGCTTTTGAACAACCCTAAACACCTCCTCCAACCGAACAGACTTGGGGAGTTCTCAGTTTTTGAGATGCTAGTTTTTGCTCACCCTCCTCACCAGACAACCGATACGTACCTGTTTGATAGTGCCAGTTAAGTTGCTTGTTAGATATCAAAGTTTTAACTTAGTATAAGTCCACATCAGCTATCGTCTTCAAAATTTAGAATTGACACAGTAGATATGTTATATATATTTTTTTTCATTGGTGAATTCATGGCAGGAGTAACAAAGGAATACAAAATTTGCGAGCAGTCCCCAAACCCTTCATGCTTATGTTGGTCAGGAGAAAGAGATGCCCTCGTTTGCTGCAGATTTTCCACAGATGCAGTGGCAAGTACACCAAAAGCCGATGATAATGGAGATGCCCTTTGGATTTTCACTTGAGCCCCTTTGGCTGGGTTGTGGCCCTAATCCACTGGGTGATATTCTCACTGGGTGAGTTCTCAGATAAGACTAAGATAGCGAACTCATAGAACAACTTGTCCCCACAATAATGATGAAATGCAAAATGGTCGCTAGAGATGTTAACGTTATGCCTCAGAATCAACACAACTACCTACATCAAGTGCCTGGAGGAGGATTAATACCTTTCCGGAAGGTATAAACACCCTCATCACCCCCCAACTATAGGTTACAGAGTACCAATATAGTTCTTATACTGGCTTTGGCATTAAATGACCACAAAGGTTGATATGCTATGAAACAACCAAACCAAATCAAACCAAACTAAACCTTGGCTAAACTAAACATATTACTACAAAGTATGAAGTGTTTACCGGTACAAAATGATTTAGAAGAGTATTTTTAAATCATACCTCCTAATTCACAGGTGTATTTAATTCAATCTTCAACAGATGCTCCACTGCTATAGCCTTGTGCCAGACTAAGATGAGCTGAGTTGATAATCATACGTGCATTATTTTGAATTTTTTTTGCATATGCACCCCTTTTGACAAATCAGAATATTATTTACACCCACTTTTTTATGTTGAAGATTGAAATAAACTTAAACAGTAATTGTGGAACAAGGCCAGAAATATAGAGCGCCTAGTGAAAATTTAACTCATAATCGGCTAGCCCAGCTTGTTAACCATTATGCCACAAGCTACCCAACTTAGTTGCAGCACAAGGCCAAACGTATAGAGCACACAGTGAAAATCAAACTTATGAACAATAGTCCGCTACAAACATTTTTGTATTCTATTTTTGCAAGACACTTAGAGTCTGTTCCACTTGTACTAGAAATCATGGACATAACTGACACCTCAACGTTCAACAGTTTCTTTTTAGTACTCTCAAAATATCTAGATAAAATGGGATCTATTCTAGAGAATGAGACGAATAAAATGCTCTGGACTGTGAGATACAGAGGGATCATCTAACCCCGACTAGGAGACCAGACCAAGTGTTAGATAACAAAGCTGATCACAGAATTAAAGAACGAAAATATACACAAATACTTGGACCTTGCTAAAGAACTGAAAAGAAACAGTGGTAAAGGGCGTACCAATTGTAATTGGAGTCCTTGGGACGGTCCCCGAGGGTTTATAAAAGAATCTAGATGAATAAGAAATAAAAGAAGAATCGAGGCCATCCAACAACAACATAATTAAGATAGACAAGAAAACTCAGAAGACCCTGGAGACCTGAGAGGACTTGTTGCCATTCAGTCTCGGGAATACAAAGCTAGGCACGACTGGGTTGGGAAGGTGATACACTGGGAATTATGCAAAAAATTAAATTTTGCCCATTAACCAGAATCTGTTCTTGAGAACGAAACGCATAAAATTCGCATAAAGACGGATCACCCTACCCCAGCCAGAAGACCAGACCTAGTGTTGATTAACAAAAAGAAAAAAAAAAAAGAGAACGTGTCAACTGGTGGACTCTGTGGTCCAGCAGATCACAGGGTGAAGCTGAAGGAAAATGAAAAGATAGATAAATACATGGACCTTGCCAGAGAATTGAAAAAGCTGTGGAATATGAGAGTGAAAGTGATACCAATTGTAGTTGGTGCACTTGGAACGGTCTTAATAAACTTGGAAAAAAATTGGAGGATCTGGAAATCAGAGAAAGAATTGAGACCATCCAGACTACTGCACTGCTGCAATCGCCTAGAATACTCAGAAGAGTCCTAGAGACCTGAGGAGACTTGTTGTCACTCAGCTCCAGTGAAAAACCCAAAAGGAGTGAAAATAATAATAATGTTTTATCTGAAGGAGTAAATCTAACTTGGCAATTTCTAATCCAATTCATTGCTGTTTATAATCCTAAATTTCTTCCATTTTTTTTTCTATTGCGCATTTCCCACATAAAATATTCACGCTTGACCGCCTAAATGTTGAATAAAGAACAAAAGATTTGCAAAGTGAGGGTAAAAATAAAGAACAGTCTTCATTTTGTTATGAACGTCTGGCAAAAGGGGATTCAGATGGACGACATGAAAATCAATAGTTTCTCGTATCGATCAAACAGGCTGTAATACATAACATCACATATACAAACACACTGTTGGGCACACACATACACACACACACACACACACACACACACACACACAGACACACACACACCAGCGCACGCATATATATATATAATATATATATATATATAATATATATATATATACATATACATATATATATATATATTAATATTGAAAATATAGTTTGCTATATTTATTAGTAAGAAGTATTCAATATCATTGATAGGGAATATATATATATATATATATATATATATATATATTATATATATATATACGAAGACATGAAGACAATGGCGCTTGGTATCTGAGAGTTTCTCGCCAATGTGATTTTCGAACAACTTGGTTTGAAAATCGCATAGGCTAGAAAACTCAGTTACCAAGCACTGATTGCTACCCTAACGCACGCACGAACACACTTACATACGCACACACACACACACACACACACACACACACACACACACACATACACACACATACACTCACACAGATAAACATATACTGGCGCACACACAAACACACTTACTAAAATGCACTCTGATACCAGCGTACGCAAACGCATATATAATATATATATATATATATATATATATATATATAAGCACCCATATACGCACCGCTGACATACACACACACTTGTGTATGTGCATACTTGAATGTATATCTAATGTGTATAAAGTATAAGTATATATAAGGGCCCGGTTAGCTCAGTCGGTAGAGCGTTCGGCTAGAGACCACAAGGTTCCTAGTTCGATACCGGCCCTCGCAAACTCAGCGTATGAGTAGTACAGGGATTTTGTGCGGTAAAGTAAGGAGCTGATGGTAGATGTGGCGTCCAACTCGGACACAAAAACAATCTCCTTGGTCTAGCGCTAGTGAAAAGGGGATAGACTCCCTCGCTGATGGCTGTTACCGACTTTTGGCCACCCCGACGACTTTACTTTTGTATATACTTTATACATATTGGAAATAAAAAAAGAATATACATAAAAAAATGTTTGATTGATATAACACTAATATGTTGATAATTTATTTCATATTTCAACATTAATTCACAGAATATTAATTACATAGTGAATACTTTATACTATTGTATGCAATATACTTTTGTAGATATGAGGCGTAATGGTTATCGTCCAAGAGAATGGAATCTGCGTCTCGAGTTCAAATTCTATTTGCCTATTGCGTTTCACTTTATGCTAAGGCCCATGGAAAAGGCATGAACCTATCTGTTCCCTCTTCCAGTTAATGAAAAATAGTAGTGCAGACTTGGATAAACAGTTTAGAAGACGGAAAACTCTGAATTCAAACCAAACTGTGTTTTTTCCATGGTAGAAGGCTTGGATACCCATCGACAATTTTAATGCCAAGACGAAGACCTTCCAGACCCTCGTCCGCAGGAGATAATGAATCTCTTCTCTGAAGCATGTACTACCGTTGGACTCACCATCAGTCTGGAGAAAACGAAAGTGATGCTCACTCCACCACCGGACAAAGTATGTGGAGTCCAACATCTACGTTAAGGAACCAGATTGAAGATGGTTGACTCTTTTGTCTATCTTGGCAGCACACTCTCCAGGTGTGGATCATTTGACTTTGAAATTTCCCTAAGGATCGAAAGAGCAAAGCAGGGTCTTCGGTGAACTCGAAAAACGTGTATAGTTGGATAAAAGCTCGGTGTGTATGAATCATGTGTCTTGTCTATAGTCCTGTATTCTTTGGAAACGTGGACTACATACCGTCGACACATCAAAGCCTTCGAGATATTTCATCAGACATGCATCAAAAGATTTTAAACGTAGGGTGGCAATCCCTCACCTCAGACGCCGATGTCCTGCAACAAGCCAATGCGTCCAGCATAAAAATGCGCTAGGCTGGACATCTTACTAGAATGGAAGACGACAGACTCCTGAAGTAACTATTCTATGGAGAACTGCAATGTGGGAAACGTCCGAGGCACAAGCCCAAAAAATGCTTTAGGGATATTATCAAAAACAACCTGAAAATTCTCAATATAAACGCTTATAAGTGGGAGAGGATATATACGAATCGCGTGGCTTGGAGGAGACTTGTTTAAGGTAGCTGTAAAGGGTTTGAGGTAAGGCGGCTCCAGCGCTCCATCCTAAAGCGGTCTCTACGTAAGTAGCTTGGATATAAGGCGTGTGACAGATGTAGACTCGTGAATACCACGTTTCCTATTGTCCAATCAAGCGCTGCTAAACTTATGTCATTGACACTCTCTTGGACGTCGGATACCTATTCATATTGGCTTGTCTGGAACTAAGGATGGCTGCCAGATACTTAACAGTAGCATACGACGGACGTCATGGACACATTTCCTACATTTAAGCCAGACCAAATATTACAAATAGCCTATTGTATATACGGTTTTATTCTATTTTATAGTTTGATATATTGTGATATTACTACCCTTGAACTGGTCTAATAATTTGAGAGCTTTACCATTCAGTGGGTCTCCATTTTATCTGAGTTCACAAAGAGAACATTGCCTCTTGCCGCTTTCTCTAGTCTATACAGCAGGGATTCGGTTCGTGTATGTGTATTTGCGTGAAGCTCTAGATCATCTGTGTAGTCCACATCTGTAATAGTTTCTTTGGCGGTTTCTTGCCTCTTTAGCGCGTAACTTTTTAGACCAGTTCCCATACCAGGGTAGTAATGTTTCATCTACAGATTATCGATTAAATGGAAATCTGATTTCTCTGATAAGACAATGCGACAATTTCCTGCACTATTGTATTTTACCAATTAAAAACGCTTTTACCGTTAATATTTAGCCAAGATTTCATATATATATATATATATATATATATATATATATATATATATGAGTGAACCCCGAAAACAAATCAGGAACCGGAGTCGCTGAGGTGGTGTGATGCTGAAATCCAGAGCTACCAGCAACTCCTGCGACACTACCGTTGCCAAACTGCATTGGTTCTTTACCTTCCTTTGGATCACAGCAGCAGTGTGGGTTTGCTGCTTGGGCAACAGCTCATCCTTCACATGAAACCGCTCAGTTTCGAAAAAGAAAAAAATTGGACACCACTCCATCGTCTCTCGTAGACGGAAGGATGCCAACAATATATATATATATAAGATAAGGTAGCGGAGACATAAGGTCAATAAAGGTTAGTAACTGACAGAGACCCGCAGGTTATTGCTTTGAAAATCGCATAAACGGGAAACTGTTAGTTAACAAGCACCATGGACTTCAGGTCTTCGCTACAGTAAATTAGATATACATTCCCTATCAATGAATAGTTAGGCAACTAGTCTAGGAGAAGGAAAACTCTGAAATCTGTTAGATCCGCGTTAGAAATTGACCCTGTGTGGTATCCTGCTCGTATATATATATATATATATATATATATATATATATATATAAATTTGATATATGAAAAAACAAATGATGTTTACAAATGCTTGGGTTCATCAGGAGAGAAAGTGCACCGTTTCGGGCCTTCCTCTCAACGATTTTAACTGCACATCACTGTTGTGAGGTCCCTCAGAATATCTGTATCGACCATATGTAATAGATCGGTCTTCAACAAGAACGGGATGAAATGACCGTTAGAAGAAGAATGCGCTGATGATCCCAAGCATTTGTTCAATATATCAAATTCACACTGACGGTATATATATATATATATATATTATATATATATATATATATATATAGATAGAGAGAGAGAGAGAGAGAGAGAGAGAGAGAGAAATGGATATTTACCTTGTTTTGGATATAAGTTTATTTTGACATATTGTTTCGTTGGTCCGGTCTTCGTTGTTTTCGGACTGACGAGACAATATGTCGAAATAAATTTATATCCAAAACAAGGTATATATTTATTTATTTATCTATTTATAATTCTCCGTGTATGTAAAAATATATAACGAAATCTTTATATGTACGTTTGAGTTCTCAATTTCGGTTGAATCCTATCAAGGAAACACTTGATATATATATATATATATATATATATATATATATATATATATATATATATATATATATATATATCACAGTTTATTGATATCGATAATGCTGCTGTTTATTTGAGTTTAATTAAATTTATTTGCCAACGATTTTCTCCCTTTTCATCATCAATGATAGAATGGATAATGGTTAAATTCCAAAGATTTGTTGATATTTCTTTTTATTTTGTTAGAAAACAAATGAAATGTTGTTTGTTTTATTCGGCCATGCAGAATAGAATAATTTGACGACACGTAACTCAATCTTGACGTAAACATCTTCTGTTTTCTTGATTGAAAAGAAACAGAAAAAAAATATGATCCCTTTTAAAATTACAAGTAAAACACTCCGTAAACGCACGAAACAATGTAGCAAGCAAAAAAAGACCCCCCCCCCCCCCAAAAAAAAAGCAATAGTAATAAAAAAAACCCAAAACAAAAACAAAAACAAAATAAAAAAAAAACAACAACAAAGAAATGACCGACAAACATTTTTCTGCTTCAAACATTTTTCGAGAGAAAACAAGAATTTCTTTCAATCTTTTTTGGTTCCTTATTTTTCTTTCACTTCAAACAAACTTTTTTTTTCTGGGATAAAAAAAATAAATCTTTAGATTGATACAATTGAATTTCGTTTAAATATCTACCTTTAAAAAATTCACGCATTGTCAAGTCATGCTGAAAGCATCGTTTCTCACAAGATCACCGAAGTTAAGCAGTATTGAGCCTGTTCAATACTAAATTGGGTAACCACTTAAGCAACAGTAGACACTGTATTTCTGAAGTAATGGAGTGCCCCATCATTATCATTACGTACAGTCTACATTCAAGCACAAAAAATAACAATAAAAAACAACAACAATAAAAAAGAAAAAGAGAAAACAACAAACACACTATCAACAAACTTCAAACATTTTTCAGAGAAAACAAAAATTTCTTTCAACCATTTGGTTCATTCATTTTTTTTTCATTTTAAATTAACTTTGTTTTGGAAAAAAGAAATAGATTGATATAATCGAATTTCATTTAAATATCTAACTTTAAAGGAAGATACACCCGGTTAAGTGATGCTGAAAGCCCCGTTTCTCGCTCGATCCCCTAAGTTAAGCATTGATGTACCTGATCAATATCTAACAACTTAAGTTCAGATACTGTATTTCTGTTACAATGGCTAGCATGGAGTACCCCTTCATTACCATTACTTACAGGTTTACATCAAAGCACAGAAATACAAAAAAAGAAAAAAAAAAAAAAAAAGGAAAACATCAACAACAAACAAAGCAGTAAAAAAACATTTTTATTAGTGGATATAGGCGTTGAGTTGATACGGATCTAAGCGACAACCATCTCTAGGCTGCAGGTTCAATCCTGGTCAATGGCGACAGTAAAATAGAATAATTAACACAGACTAACATTTGTACCCAGTCATAGTCAACGGAATGAGAACACTCTAACCCCGTGGATTGAATAAAGGGTTAGATTCGAAGTTTCCGATTACGACATGAAAGCTCACGAGTTCGAGGAGGTTCCTGAGTTCGACAAAAACTACCTGAAGAAGGCCGGAGGGCACATCAGCCGAAATGTTGTGCAGATAACAATAAAGATGAGGACAATAGTCCGAATAATCCAGATAATCCAAATTATCAAGCCTCATCACAAACATTCTGGGAAACATTTTTCTGCTGCAAACATTTTTTAAGAGAACAAGAATTCTTTTCAACATTTTAGTTCGTTTTTTTTTCTTTTATTTTGAATTAATTGTTTAGGCTTTAAAGGAAGACATGTCTCGTCAGAGTAGCTTACAATATGTCGACTGTATTCCCACTTCTGAGGGGCAAGACTCACCCCACTCCTAAAAGAGATGTTTAGTTGTTTTTACGGTATATCAACCTTTTCGGTCATTTAAGTTTAGAGTAGCCATTTAGACAGCGCAAAATCAAGAGATCGTTTTTGTGTCAGAGGTGAAGCGCCACACCTACCATCAGTTCCCCACTTTACCGCTCAGATCCAAGATGTGATATTCATATCGCTGTTGGATTATTTTGTATATAAGGTGTGCTGCAATACACCACTGAAATTTATAGACAAAGCGAGGTCACGTGGTTTAAACCTCAACCAATCAACTGCCCGAGTGCGTGGCTGGTTGATTACTTAATGGCTGATAGTGAGAGGCGTCCATTTGCAATCATTGACGAAGGACCTGCAAGATTGAGGAGCAGCAGGGAACAACCAAAGGATTCTTCACTAAGGAGCGCGCTCTGCTTAACACACAGGATCTCCGCTGGACAAGCGCTCTTGCTTGAAGCCTAAAGGATGGCCATTAAAATGTAACATGCGCAGGGCCAGCGAGGGACGGTATTGAATCTTTTCCATATTGACTATAGGCACTTAAACACACTCACACACGCCTATATATATATATATATATATATATATATATATATATATATATATATATTGATAATTGAATTAAATTACCATGACCAGACAATTGGCAAACACCATGTACGACATCCGGAGCACTGGACAGCTGTTTTGACCTCCTTTGGTCTATATATATATATATATATATATATATATATATATATATAATATACGATTGTTCCTAAATCTTCCGTCCGTTATCATCCTGTAACACCCTCTGGTTAAAAATCGTTTAAGATGCAATGCAAAAATGTGAATACAATTATCTGGCGTCACTTAATCGCAGATTTCTTATTTGTCCCATTTCATTTCACCCAATTTCTAAAATGAAATATTCCAAATGGTCTTGCGTCTCTTAAATGTCCAACGTAAAATTAAAATGAAGTAAAAAGAAAGAATTACATGTTTGTTTTATTTGTAATATTGGAATTTGGAATCACGGAAGATATTTGGTAAATTCGCTGTTATGTCGTCGAGGCATCCTGTCCTAATTTACGCTATGTTTTAACGAGCCAGCGTCAGACGAATTTCCAGCCCAATTTTTTTTTACGAGTCGTGTATTTGTCACTTTTATTTTTGTGTTATTTATTACAAAGACAACAGTAGGATTTATGTGTAATGAAATCGCAAATCATTATTTTTGGCTTAAATAGCTCCTTTTGATTTTTGTTTCGTTTCGTGGAAACTCCACGCGTCTCGCTAGTATATATATATTTTCAAAAGTCAACGCCTCTGACGACGAATAACACCGAAAAAGTGTTATTCAGAAACCAATAGTAGGACCGACTTTTAAATTGTATTATTAATTATAAATAAATAAATATATATTAATAAGTCACCCATAGACACGTGTTTCGGCGTTTCACGCCTTTTCAGTGTGGCTAGACTTAACTATCTTTGGGTAGGGTCGAACTCAGACTGACCGTTTGGCAGCCTGCTATCTTATCCCCTCGTCCACTGACAGCTGTAGCGGGGACTGGTGTTTTTAAACTATTAAGTACATAGGTTTGTTTATGTATTTTATGGTCACAGAGAGATCAAATTTCCGGGGAAATGATCATTGCTTATATGCTTAGTAGTGAGAGTTAATTTAAATTACCAATTAGAGAGCTCATGCCAAATTTATGGGAGCATATATATATATATATATATATATATATATATATATATATATTCCCTGTCTCATGGACATTGCTTTTTATTTGGTATTTTCACCCGTCTTACTCTATATTTAGCTTCTTCTCATAAATTTCCCTCCAAGTAAATTCCACTAATTCTCTCACCCGTAAAACAACTGTCATCCTTGGAATGACCCGGAAATGCTGAATGATTTTCAGTTGATACGTGTCGATAACTACTAGTTATCTTTCACAGACAGATACAAAAAAAAACTAAAATTACACCAGTTCTCTCTTGCCACTAGTTACTTACTAAGCATTAGAGTAGGTCGAGTTTTCACTTTTTAAAAATATCAAATTGACCATCTATGCGAAAGTTGTGTGTTAGTATACTGAATACTGATATAAAAAATCAGATCTTTTATTAGTACCATTGTTTGAGGAAATAGATTGTGTGTGTATGTGTGTGTGTGTGTGTGTGTTTGCATGTCTGTATGTGTACGTATGTGTGCATATGAAAGATGTTATAAACACATATCCATGCACACACATATATATGAACATATAGACACACACACACACACACACACACATATATATATATATATATAATATATATATATAGTCATCCACAGACACCGTGTTTCGACGTATCACGTCTTTTCAGTGTGGCTAGAGATTTGCAGGCTACGTCAAGCCGGGATGGAACCCGATCAATTCATCCTCAGTCAGGCGTCTTAACCTACTGACGAGGAGAAGGATTTTGATAAATACTCACAGCTATATATATATATATGTAAAAGCTGCCAGAGAGTGCTCCATCCGTTTTATAGGAGAGCATATATATATATATATATATATATATATATATATATATATATTCATAAAAAATCCTTGTTTTACAACATTTGAAATTGGTGTCGGTGGTGATGTGGAGGACACATTTTCAATTTGATTTCTATTTACATTATTTAATTTGTTTCATTTTAATAAAATGTGCACGCTTCGTGGTTTCTCTCGCCACTTGAAAATAATATACTGGCGAAACCCTTTGTGTCATGTAATTGTCTGACAAAATAGAGCTTGAATGGACCTTTAATTTGATATCTGATATAAAGCAAACACACAATTGGAAAATTCAACTGTAACTAGTAAAAGTTTATTAAAAAAAAGTTTCAAAAATGAATTAATATATTACTTTTTAACTCTTGGATGTTGGTTGATAATGTTTTTCTCTATCTTTTGGTATAAATTTGTGAACAAATATTTTAAACATCTCTGGGATTTCATTTTATATATTAATTTTTCATAGCAAAAATACTAAATTAAAGTTTTGAAATAAAATAACTGATGCATTATAAGATTCATTAATTGATAAATCAATACTGAAAATTTCATTAAAATCGGATAATTACCTGATTTTTGGTAAATTTTTTTGCAATCGCGAATGTTACATTAAAATTGTAAACAAGCACTTAAAACCATTGAAAAAGAGACAGAATGGCGAAACGTGTTGAAATTCACCAAAACAAATCCCTTTAAATGTATTAAAAATAAACTGCATATGTAATGATATTTTTCTTTTTTTAATGATGGTCATTATGTCACTACTTATCGTTTTAGGTAAAAGTTTGACCTTGAATAATAGATTTAATTCATTTAATAAAATAACATTTTCTGATTTAAATATTGAAAACGGTAAATTTTCTGACCAAGTATATTTTGCCAGCATTTTTTTCTTTTATGCATGTTTTGTTGAACTTAGCGGAAAATTCTTGGATGTGATAGCTAATTTCTTATCTAAGCATAAAAGACAGAATTTAGTACTCGGTCTATAATTGCGGGATTTTTTTAAAATTACAGTTTCTCATTATATAATATAATCTATTTCGTGTTTATTCTTACTATCCCAGATATGTTTAGAAAATACTGTGCTATGAATATATATTATATTTGTGGAGCTAATTTTATGGTTGCAAAACCTTTTTTGAAAGTAACTTGTGTAGAGCCTAAATATATCTTTTTACCATTACTTTGCTACACATAGTAGTCGTCTGAATTTTCTCACTCTCGCTGTCCCTCGCTTGGTTCTTTCTAACAGTCTCAGCGATCGCCTGTTCCCATGCAATTACGTCTCGTCCCATCCAGGTCTCTCGCGCACGGCTCAGACGATTCTTTGCCGCTTACGTCGAAGGGATCGGCTATGCACATTATAATACTTATATTCTATAGTTGTAAAGCTAATTTTATGGTTACAAAATCTTTCTTTAAAAGTATCTTGTGTCGAGCCTAAATATATCTTTCTATCATTACTTTGCTCATTAATTTTTACATTAGCTTTGTATACGATATAGATGGCCTTTACCATTTAAAGGACATTTCGTTTCTTTATTATTACATAGAAAACTTTCGGTTTTTTAATTCTTAGTTAATTTACTAATTTTAATTTTACCGATGTTTCTGGCAACATTAGGCATTTAACTGTAACTTAAATTCACAGTGTAGCTAAAATGATTGCATATGATTTTCAATGCAAACAGAACATCCTCACTTGAATTGCCGGCGCAATACAATCTTTCTACATTTTTATCATTTGACTTTGAGAGCAAAATTTAGTTATTATGAAGATATTTCTACTCACACTCCCTACATGAAACACACGCACACACTCACATATCTACACACTCACGCGTGTACACACACACACACACACACCCACACACATATTGACATAAACATACACACGAACAGATAGGATCAACAAAAAAGATTCTAGCCACCCGTGGAGAAAAAAGATATGAAGCTAGACATTCATCTATTTCCATAGAAAGCGTTCCTCATATTCTCCATCCTTGCCCAAGCACCCATACGCAGAATCCTCTCACCGCACCTTGCCGTGTTAAGTCTGTTCAGCGCCAATGTCACAGCTTCCCGGAATATCAGACGGCGGACCCCATTCAGGTGAGGAGTACCGCCGCATCACCACCATCTCCATCAAACAGATAACTCGCTGGATTTTGATTTTCTGCCAAATTCAATCTGAATTTGACGAGCAAGAGAAATGGGTCGAGTGTTTCGATGCTTTTATATCCTCCAATATTTCCTTAACGAACATCTTCACCTTGAAAAAAAAAAAAAAAAAAAAAAAATAGAAAAAGAAAAATCAATATTTTGCGAAGAGGTCCCTGCTGTATGTGCCCCACTGCTGGATACAGTCAGTAAGAAATCCATCTATCATACCAGATAGGACAGAATAGCGACGGAAAGAAAAAAAAAGTTTCCTAAATTGTAGATAGAATTATTTAAAATATTCGTTTTCATTTTCCTGTTTTAGTGTGCTGCCACCAAATTTAGCAGCGTAAAGAATCGACAGATATAATCAAATGTATGCATTATATATATATATATATTATATATATATATATATATATATATATATATATATATAAGGTGTGTCAAAAAAGTACGGAGATTTTTTGTACTTTTTGACACACCTTGTATTCTGAAAAAATATTAACCTTCCATTCATTGTTTATTTCTATCTTGATAATACAGCTCCAATCTCAATACTTTTATGACACACCTTGTATATACATGCATACATATGTACATAACACAACAAAAAATCAACCGAGTGACAACTCGAAACTTGGAAAATTCGTATTTAAGTCAATGTACCATATATATATATATATATATATATATATATATATATATATATATATGGTAAAATATAAGAATGAAAGAAACAAAACTCATACAAAAATGTGTAGTATAGAAAAATGAATGGTGAGAAATACCTGATAGGGGAGGGGAGTAGCCTTTCTTGGAGAGAGATTTGAGTAGAGGAAATAGCAAATGGAAGACATAAAAAAGGGGGGAGGTTGGATGACCATAAAATAAAAATAAAATCAAAATCAAACCTGTTTCTTAGTTTGGGGCCGAGTAGATCACCAAGTGAGGGTCAACAGAGGGGATAGGTTAGTTGGAGGTGGGAAGGTGGATGGATATAAAAGTATATATATGCATTTTTTCTACCTACCTCCCTCAACTCTCTTCCCATCTGATTTCCTTCTCATCCCCCAAAGATGTCCCCTATAACCAATCAAATCCTTCCCTCACCACAAAACTTACCCACCTACCTACTCCCCCTTCTATAAAACACTTGTATGATCCTAATGTTTCAATAAAAGCTGATGAAGCCGAGTTCAAACTCCAGCAAAATATACTACACATTTTTGTATGTTTTGTTCTTTCATTCTTTATATTTTAACTCATTCTATCGGATTCATTCCAACCACTTTTCTTCACACATATATATATATATATATATATATATATATATATATGAGGTTAAGTAAACAAACAAATGTGTTTATTTTTATATGGCTTTGAGCCGACAATTTTTGAAGGATATGTGCTTAATTGAAGTCATACCTAATTTTGAAAATTAATTAGTTAATAATTAAGGAATTTTAGGCGGGCATATATGTTCAAATGTAAGGCTAAACAAACCGAGAAAATGTCAATCCCTGAATGTATATTTCGACAATGAGGGATTGACTCGGTTTATTTAGCCTTACATTTGAACATATATGCCCGCCTAAAATTCCTTAATTATTAACTTTTTAATTTTCAAAATTAGGTATGACTTCAATTAAGCACATATCCTCCAAATATATATATATATATTTAGTCACGCCGTTGGGGTCATAACGAAAGTCTGAGAGAGAGTTTGAACTTCCCTCCGCAGAAAAGATTCTTGATCCTCTTTCTTGCACTACTTGACTCAAAATTCTCTTGTTGTTTCAATAGTTGGTTTTGCATTTGTTCTAATTGTTCCTGAATTAGTTGATTCCGTTCCTCGTGTAACTTTTGTTGTTGCCGCATAGACATACATATAGAGTTCGTAATTTGCACCAACTGTTCCATTTTGTTTTAAAAGGTATTAAATTCCACAAAAATACCTCCAAACAACTGTACCCGACCGTGAGAACAGCCTTAAACCTTGTTCGTAATAGTCAAACCACAAAGAAGTATTTTGCTTTTTTTTATCACACAGGGTAAAAAAAAAAAATGCCAGGAGAAAAGCATTTTTATGAAAACGTGAGAGACAACGAAAATCCGCAAGATTTTGTAGATTGCTTTTGTTTAACAGAAAGATCTGCCAAGAAAATAAAAATTACCCCCCTTTTTTTTTTCTTTCGGTAAAACCGTTTTTTTTTTTTGCGTTTCAGGTTCAAATTAGTGTTGCAACCTGCTACACGATTTTTTTTATGAATCTTATTTGAAAAGATTATTACCTTTTGGCGGAATATTACGTTAACTTGTATCCTTGAAATTTGTTAACGAAACTTCAATGATGTTTTTTTTTTTCGGGTTCGTTCGAATCTTCGTCGCCACTTGTTATATCGTAAATGACCAGTTATACCGAGGGGTCATATTATGAGGAGAGGAAGCACGTGGTGTAATGGTTAGTCATGGTAAATAGACTCGTCGCCCTGAGTTCAAATCCTGGGCGTGGTAATTGCATTTCACTTATCGCTTATACCCTTGGGAAAGGTATGAATCCTACTCTCCCTCCAGCTATGGGTAAATAGTAGGGAGGACTGGGCTGTTTAACCTTGGTTAGGCAACCGGTCTAGGAGAAGGAAAACTCTGAATTCAAACCTGTTAAACACCACTTAAAAATTGACATTGTGTCACATCCTGCTCGTGCGGAGGGGTTGGTAAATATACATATTATGAGGAGAGTTTTTCACTTAAATAGTGGCTTGCACACCACCACAGCTGAGGTACGGGGAAGATGGGCTATTCCATTATATCAGTTATAAAGGAATGTATTTGCCAAACACAGTCAGTATGTTGTGGCTAAGTTTAAATTGTTGAAATGATTTGAAGGTATTTTTTTGTCTTATATTGTGCTTATTATGTTTATTAGTTTCTCTTTGCAGTTGGATTTCTATATTATCACTTTATTTTCGACGAGTATTATGCAAATAAGGGATGGGAGAATTGTGTGTTTGATCAAAGATTAAGCGAAAGTGCTAATTGGCCATTGAAGGATTAGCTGACATTGCTAGGAATGGACAAGTGCTCAGACAATTCCCTTAGATGTCTTGAAAAGATTTCACTTGAGGATACAAAAGAATGGCTCACGACAGCCTACTTCTAAGTAATCTTATAATCTGTATATATACATATATATATATGTGTGTGTGTTTGTGTGTGTGTGTGTATGTGTATGTGTGTATGTGTGTGTGTGTTTGTATGTCTGTATGTGTACGTATGTGTGCATATGAAAGATGTAATAAACACATATACATGCATACACATATATATGAACATATAGACACACACACACACACACACACACACACACACACACACACACACATATATACACACATTATATATATATATATATATATATATATATATATAGTCATCCACAGACACCGTGTTTCGACGTATCATGTCTTTTCCATGTGGCTAGAGATTTGCAGGCTACGTCAAGCCGGGATAGAACCCGATCAATTCATCCTCAGTCAGGCGTCTTAACCTACAGACGAGGAGAAAGATTTTGATAAATACTCACATCTGTATATATATGTAAAGGCTGCCAAAGAGTGCTCCATCCGTTTTATTGGAGAGCATATATATATATATATATATATATATATATATATATATAAAATCTCCGATAAAACGGACGGAGCACTCTCTGCATATATATATATATATATATATATATATATATATATATATATGGAATACTTGAATACTTACAATTATTTGAAAATCATTTGTATTAGATGGAAAAATTGATATTATGTAACTGTGAGCCAACAAATTCTCATACTACTGAAATATAATTGAAACCATATATTAGTATTAAATAAGAATACTTGATATCATATAAACATATGCAAAATAAATATATTAGATATATGTATATATATATTTAGACATTTGTCCCATGTACGAGGGTAAAGAGTAAAAAAGTAATGCCATTTTCTTTATTTCATGTTTTTTTAAAAATAAAACTAAAGCCTACATTGAGACTCTAATGAGGCTCAGAGCAAGAATCCGACGATTAAGACCCAACTTGCCAATCGACAATGTCCTCCTTCTGCATGACAATGCTCGACTACACACAACCATCAGGACAAGGGAGAAAATCGCCTCATTCGGATGGATAACTTTACTGCATCCTCCATACTCACCAGATTTAGTGCCTTCGTCTCTTCGGCTCCATGAAAGAAGGTTTTGAGAGGCAAACATTATTCCAGTGATGAGGAAGTGAAAACCGTTGTGAAGAAGTGACTCAAAGAACAGTCAACGGAATTTTACGGGACAGGGGTACATGCTCTCATTCGAAGGTGGAACATTGCTATTGAGAGAAATGGTGACTATGTGGAGAAGTAGGGATGTGATCCACAGAGGACCAGCTTCATTTTGATACATGATACATGTTCCTGTGTTTGTAATTATACCTGTCCTAAACAAAATGGCATTACTTTTATCTAAGAATCTTATTAATGGTCATAAAATTATAATTTAGTATTTTACTTAATGTTTTTCCTAAATGACTAAATTGATTTTATGTCGACATATTGTAATGAATCACAATAAAAAAAAAAAACAGAAATTGATCTTTTTCTATTTAATTTCTTTTAATCTTTTGACAAAATTGAGTTCAAATTTGAGAAGACAAAAAATATATATCTTCAATCAAGTCACGTTGAAAAGCCCGTTCCCCGTTAGATCACCAAAGTTAAGCAGTAATGAGTCAGCTCAGTACTTAGATGGGTGACTATTTAAACAACAGCAGGCATTCTAAGCAACCTAATATAAAAATGACTAGATTTGGCATTAAATGACCCAATAAGGGTTGATATGCCGTAAAACAAAACAACAATTTCAGTTAGTTAAGCAGCGATGGGCGTGTTCAATAATTAATTGGGTAACTGCTTAAAAAACAGCAGGTACTGGAAGTAACCAGAGTCCTATGTTTATCAAAACTACCATTCGACTTTAAATAACCCGAAAAGAGTTGATATGCCCTAAAACAAACAAATTAAGTCAAAAAAGTAAAGTATGCGTGGTGCCTATTGTCGGTATCAACCGAACTGCGAGAGAGTCTATCCACTTTTCGCTAGCGCTTGAACAGGGAGATTATTTTTATGCGTCTGAGGTGGAACGTCACACTTACCGTCAGTTCTCCACTTTACTGCACAGAAGCTGTGGTACTCATACGCTGAGTGGGCGAGGGCCAGCATCGAACCTGGAAACTTTTGTTTTCGAGGCGGACGCTAAATAAACCAGGATAATTTTTGGGGGGTGGGTGGGGGAGTCTTACCCTTTTAAGTGGGTTGATATGTGGTAAAAGAAAACAACCAACAAAATAAAATCATTTTTAATCATATTGTTTTCTTTTTTTTTTTTTTTTTAAATATTTTTATCTTTTTTTTTTTTTCCCGATATTCTTGAGACTGAATTAATTCAGGGATTAAGAATTGAACCACTAATCTGTTTTGCTTATCAAAAGTAATTTTGACTTTGAAAACCGAAATCAAAGTCGATATTTATTTTATATTTTCTTTTTTTTTTTGGAAAATTGGTTTGGTTCGAGGGATGTTTAACAATGTGAAATGTCTACCTTTCTCTTCGTTTCGTTTTGTTTCATTTTCTTCTTCTTTTTCTTCCCTCACAGAACTCGGCCAATACAATCGCGCGCTACTGACTCCCAACAGACACGCAACATTTCATGTGGATGGCCTAATTAGAAAGAAAAGGAACGTGACATTTTCCATTTAATCAAAGATATATTTACGTTTTTTCTTTTTACTTGGAAACTGTCAACCAGGCGTAATCCATTGGCAGACACTGAAATATTATCAAGACAGAATGATAATAAATAGAAAAAACATAAAATGACATTGAGGTAAAAGAAGAAAGCGACAATGATTTTCAATTTTTGTGCGATGACCAGAACAATGACGTCATAGCAAAATAGGCTGACTACACATGTTTTTTTTTTTTTTAAAGAGAGACATTAATCATTTTTCTTTATTGGAAACGAACAAATTCCTTTTCATGTTTTCAAACTCACAAAGAAATTAATAAAACAACAGCTTTGTTGCAAACTGAAAATATCCTATAAGCAGGCAATTAAGATGGCTGTCTGCTGTTGTTTATCATTTGTTTTGCAATATACGAAGAGTGATACAAAAGTTTTAATTTCACTATCAAATTATTCTGTAAACAATTTATATTTACAGTTTTTTTTTCTGTTGTTGTTTTTTTCTGTTCATTTTACATATGTTTATATGATATCAAGTATTCTTATTTAATACTAAAATATGATTTCAATTATGTTTGAGTAGTATGAGAATTGTTTGGCTCACAGTTACATAATATCAATTATTTCCATCTAATACAAATGATTTTCAAATAATTGTAAGTATTCAAGTATTCCAATCATGTGGCGGAGAACGAAAAAGAGTAAGACTTTGTCTTGCCTGCCGGGATCGAACCCGCGTCCGCCCGCATGCAAAAACAAATGCAATCTAGGCACTGGACGGACGCGAGGTTCGACATGTGCCCGGATGTTTGGTTTTTGTGTGTACTTAAAATAACCAAAGCGAGTGAGGAAAGACGGTGTTCTTTTAGAAGAGAAGATTGAAAGCTGAAGACTGAGATTATTTGAAGTTTTCCTTACAGTTGGGAGAGAATTAGAGTAGTATTTATTTTAAATCTTTTTGCCCCCCCTTTCAAAACAAATACTAAAAATTATATGATTTCAAAAAAGCTTACACAATCCCGAGGAAGTCAGGGGAGTAAACCCCGATAACAAATCCCGAGCATTTCATTTTTCAGGAACACCGACAGTTGTAGGATTGGGGTTCTTACTACTCATATAAATCCCCAAATGGCAACCCATCCAAGTCAAGGAAAAGTCCGATACAAAACCCCCGCTGCCTAGCGGCTTTGCCTCATCACAAGGAAAGGCTAGGGGAGTAAACCCGAATACAAATCAGGAACCGGAGTCTCTAAGGTGGTGTGACGCTGAAATACAGTGATACCCAACAACTCCTGCGACACCACCGCTGCCAAACTGCATTGGTTGCTTACCTTTCCTTTGGATCACAGCGGCAGTGTGGAGAGGGGGGATTTGCAGCTTGGGCAACAGTTTATCCTCCATATGAACCCGCTTAGGCCACGTAGTCCCCCCCCAAAAAAAAGAAAATTGGACACTACTCCATCGTCTCTCGTAGCCAACTAGCCAACTAGCCATATCATTTCAAGTAATTATTTCTGTGTAGTTGTTTCTCATGAGTTTTCTTTTGCTCACAGTTACACGATATCATGATTCAGTGTGCTGGCATCCTTCCGTCTGCTACAGACGATAGCGTAGTGTCCATTTTTACCTGCATCTGCACGAGTGCCTGAACAGGCTAATTTTTGAATGTTAATCTCCGGTGCAGTGACTGCAAACAAACAGTGATGCTGGCTGGTGTTACTGTTATCTCTTCTTCCTTCTGGCTTTCTTTGCTGTGTCGGCCTCTGTCCTCTCTTTTTCGCACCTTTTGACAAGGAGGCGCCAGGCCACACGGTTTTCTGCACCAACCTCCCATGTGTTAGTGTTGATATGGCATGTCTCCATATCCTTCTTGCAGACGTCTTTGATATCAATTATTCCGATCTTATACAAATAATGTGCATGCAATTGTAAGTATTCAAGTATTCCAATCAAATAATGATAATTATATGGTCTGCATGATTTCTTGCTAAGGTTAGATATATATGAGCGTTAAAAGGAAACACAAACACATACACACACATATCTCTCTCTCTCTCTCTCTCTCTCTCTATATATATATATATATATATATTATATATATATATGTATGTATGTATGTGTGAGTGTGTGTGTGTCTCTGTGTGTGTGTGTGTGTGTAATTTCTTGTCTGCACTTGCATAGCCTTTCAGGTTCAAAAACCAAAACATTTCAACGGTAAAAATTTACTGCTAAGATAAAAACTGTTTTGTATTAACACAAACAACAAAGCCTTTAAGAAATAATATATTTTCAAGAAAATCTTTTCCCCGATATTTTCATTACTTATATATATATATATATATATATATATATACATATATACATATACATGTACGTATACATATATATATGTGTGTGTGTGTGTGTGTGTGTGTGTAGGAAAGAAATGTAATGCCCCGCAAGTAAATTTTTAAAAAATCCATTGGAATGGCATTTCTTTCTTCTCTTCTGACTTTTTCTACCTTAATTCGGCGACTTTGATGTCGAGGGAATTGCCTTTTTCGATTGGAGTTTTTGCTTTCGAGATGATTTAAAAAAAAATCTTTTTCGAGACTTTTTATTTCGTTCTTCATTTCACACTAGACGAAACGGCATGTGAAGAACTTTTTTCCTCTCCAACGGGATTCATGTGAAGACAATTTAATAAGATAAAAAAAATCCCTCAAAATAAATAAACTAAAGCAACTGAATGCAAGAGAGAAAAAACAAAAAGAAGGATTCTATTCTTTTACGTCTTATTTCCACGAAAGATAATTTTAAAAATTTCCTTTTTCTTTTCTTCAACTGAAAGTGACAGGCCGAAAACACCGATGTCAAGAGAAATAATAGAGTTTATTATTAATCTTTTTTTTAGTTTTTCTTTTAGATTTATTGGGGGATTTTTATTTTTTTTAGTTTGTTCAAAAGGAATTGTCTACTTACCGCTAGTTCCAATGAATTAGAAAAATGTCAACGCTACGTAGACCTGTTTATAAACACCTACTCTAAACACTGATGGGTTCGAGCATTATCCAATCAGGTGCCCAGAAATCGAGGTCTACAATGGCAAAACCAGTTTAGCTGCCAGCATTGAATCAGATGGGTGGCGCATTAGGGGATGATCGTCCCTATTGGAGTCTAACTAGCGAGGATGATATTATGTTAAAAGACCCCCACCCTACCAAGAATCAATTATATCATAACTGACGACGTGTTGTTTAATAGTACAGGCGTATCTCAAACACTAATCGTCAGGGAGTGGCCTAATGTCGGTTTCAGCCAGACATTAGGAGTCTAGCCTCTTTACCTTAGCGATAGGCCAAGGAGATTGTTTTTGGTGTCTGAGGTGGAGCGTCACACCTACCATCAGCTAATAATAACAACCAATAAATACAAATAATTTAGTGGCACTTTGACTTATGAGTTTAATTCGTTCCACTTGTAAATCAATTTCCTCGTATATCAAAACCCATTTCCCCTATTTTGTAGTCGATACACTCTTCGACCATTAACCCGAACCGGAAATAAATACCAAACTGTGATAAAACAGATCTACAATAGAAAAAAAACTGTCAAAAATAATCATGAAAACAAGCAAAAGTATGAGCCCCCTTGGTGCAAATATCTAAGTTTTAATGTTATAAAATATTATATCAAATTAGAAAGATTAACGAAACTAAATAAGAACAAATATAAAATATTACACTAATTTTAATGTTATTTTAATTGATTTCTGTATAAAATTATATATAGGATTGCTTTAAATATATTTGAGAATAATATTGATTGTATTAGAAATCAGTAGCAACAAATAATTATTTATTAAACCCAGTTTTGTTAAATTCCGTATGCAAATTATTCCCACCATATACTATGTAAATCTTTATTTCTTAGAGATATGTAACACATATTTCAGGATTTTAAATGCATTAAGGATATGGGCAGTTTTGCGGCAACTCACCTAGACTTTAATAGAGACATTGTTAATAAATAAGATGTTAATTAAGATTAAATAATGACTATTTTATAATCTTTGAAAGTATAACTTAAAGAGAATCGTGACATCAGTGGTGACGTAGTTTTGGATACAGACAGACAGATCCAGTGATACCACCAATTTACCCTTCGAAATTTACCCCCTATATTTAACACAATGAAACTTGAATAAAGGTTAATATCATCTTGAAAATCTTTGAAAGATGAAACATTAAAATAACTCCAGATGATTTAAAAAAATGTTTTTCAGCTTACGGAAATAATGAAAATTATGAACGAAAACAATGTTTACATTTTCGCACGGTTAAATGAATTGAAATTTAACGTAGCCAAAAACAAGATACGATTAGCGCCATAAAAAAATCTATGAAAAATCAATTAATGGTCTGATTTTCACAAAAATTTCCATAATTACTTACCTTTTGATGAAAATATGTTTGAAATAGATTTTTCCTAATACATATTAGGGGAAATATTTTTTTGCAAGGTCTACCCCTTCTATTTTATTTTATAAAATATGAAAAAATGAACCGACAAAAAAAAAAACTTTTACTTTTTTTCTATAAAGATAAGAGTCTGAATAATTATATCAGAAGATGTTTATAAGTTTCAATACGTGAGTTTGTTTTTAGTAAAAGAACCATGAATTTAGAATTCTGCTAAAAAAACGTCTCTTTATGTTCGTTATTTTTTTTTGCAAGATTAAAAAAAAAAGTTAAAAAATTGATGTTTCTTCCTAATGAAATATAATATGGCCTAAACTGATCACGTGACGTATTTTGGTGGTACCCACAGATCCATAATCTCCATTCTAATAATAACACTGAATTTAAGATTTAGAAAAGTTTAAACAAAACAAATGATCTGTAAAAAAAAAACTGCATTTAAATCTCAGCTATTGCAAATTAACTCTTCGCCGACCTAGATCTCCTTAACGGATTGAGCGCTCCTAGCTGTGTGTGTGAGTGGGGGGGGGTGCGTGTGTGTGCGCACGCGCGGATGAATATACAGAAACAACAGCTCTATATATGTACGGGGGTCGGCTAAAAATTTATAATCTAACCAAGATATTCTCGTGGAATGTGACCTAATGAGGTTTATTTTTCAACACAGCCCCCGTGTAATTCCCATACTTATCCATCAAATTTTCAGCCCAATCTCATACAAATGTGCGGGTGCGTACACACACAAACACGCACATACACACATACACACACACACACATGCACACACACACATATATATATATATATAGCATAGGTGTAATGGTTAAAGTCATGGGAAATGGACTCGTTGCCCCGAAGTTCAAATCCTGGACATGGTAATTGCATTTTACTTATCGCTAATACCCTTGGGAAAGGTATGAATCCTAATCTCCCTCCAGCTATGGATAAATAGTAGGGCAGACTGGACTCTTTAACCTTGGTTAGGCAACCGGTCTAGGAGAAGGAAAACTCTGAATTCAAACCTGTTGAACTCAGAGAAATTGACCATGTGTCGTGCGGAGGGGTTGGTATATATATATATATATATATATATATATATATATATATATATATATATATATATAGTCATCCACAGACACCGCGTTTCGACGTATCACATCTCCCCAGTATGGTTAGACATTTGCAGGTTACCTCCAGCCGGGATGGAAACCTGATCTATTCATCATCAGCCACATACACGCACACACTCACACACACACACTCACACACACACACACAGATATATATATATATATATATATATATATATATATATATATGAAATGATTTTCACTTTATTAAAGGGATCGTTAAAGGTAATAGCTACATTGTATCAAGGATCACACTAAAAACCAACACTGCTATAGCGTCGTGTTGAGAGATATATAACACATATTTCAGGATTTTAAATGCATTAACGATATGGGCAGTTTTGCGGCAACTCGCCGAGACCTTATTAAAAACATCGTTAATAAAATAGATGCTAATTAAGGTTTAAATAATGACTATTTAATAATCGTTGAAAGTATAACTTAAAAGAAATCATGACATCAGTGGTGACGTAGTTTTGGTTACAGACAGACTGATCTATAATCTCCATTCTAAGAGACCTATGAGATTGAGACCTATATAAAATGAATCTTCAATAGACACATTTTTTATCTCTTCAGTAATTCAGAGAGAGAGAGAGAGAGAGAGAGAGAGAGAGAGAGAGAGAGAGAGAGAGAGAGAGAGAGAGAGAGGGGTGTTCTTATTTTCATGTGTACGTGATTCTTTGTGTAGGTATTTCTTAATTTGTGTATATTTCTATTCACAGTCCTCCACTGAGATATCTAAGATATCGATCTAATTATTTCTGTCTCTATCGATATATCTGCTCTATGCCTAACGTCTGACTGATCGATTGATTGCTACGTATTTTGTGCAGCCTTTTTTTTTCCGGCACCTTCAATCCATTAGGAGTACATGAGTGAATAACCAGCGCACATGCACACGTCTCACGCTGAATGATAAATTTCGAATCTCTAGCGGTTGAACATCTGCTGTTAAAAGATCTTTGAATATTTTAGTGAGTGAAACAAGCAAAAATATTCCACTTTTCACTTTTCGTTTCTTGCCAGTATAATGATTCCACGTCTACGTTCGTCGTTTTTGCCAAAGACGTGATAGCAAAGTTCACCTCCGTTAACAAAACACAAAAACACCAAAGACTAAAAAACAAAAAAACAAAAAAAAAACATCGGTTTGCAAATCGATATCGAACAAAGGTTGGAAACGTCAAATGTCAAATGTGAAGAGAATGGATCAGTTTTGGCTTTTGGAAAGTTCCAGGAATCTGTGAGAATTGAGGGGGTGGGGAGGAGGGACCATTCTTTATCGGTTGTTTTTTTTTTCTTTCTTTTTTTTCGCGTTTTTAAAACTTGTCGTTGTGAAAGTCTTTAGTTCCTGACAATCTCCGGTGTAAAACGCTGACAATACCAAAGAGAATCGGTAAAACAAGGCAGCGAAGAAACAATGTGAAAGAATGTGCGCTCGTGATGGTGATCCTTCGATGAAGAGACTTGGATCAATTTTTACAGTTGACTACATAATAAGGGGAGGAGGCGGGAATTCAAGAATACGCAAAGAGAATCCGTACAAGGCAGCGAAGAAACAATATGAATGGATGTGCTCGTCATGTCGACAATGCATGGAAGAGACTTTGACTAATTCAGAGCTGACTACATAATACAGGAGGACAAGAATACTTCTCGCAAAGAGAATCGGTAAAACAAGGCAGTGAAGAAACTATGTGAAAGGATGTGTTTATGGTAGCGAGGTAGAGGCATACTTATTCAGACCTGACTACATAATACCGGAGGTCATGACACGAAGAATGCGCATGTGAAAAGTAGCAAATAAACAATATGAAATGGTGATCCAGCAAAGTAGACACTTGGACTAATTCAGAATTGACTAGATAATACGAAAAAAAAAAATCCGAGAGTACTTCCCGGAAAAAGAATCGGTAAAACAAGACAAAAAACAACAAAAAAACAAAAAAAACAATGTGAAAGGATGTGCTCATGATGCTGACCATACAAGGTAAAGACTTGGACTCATTACTAGCAGACTAATACGGGAGGACTTGAATCCAAATATATATATTTACCAACCCTTCCGCACGAGCAGGATGTGACACAAGGTCAATTTCTTAAGCGGAGATTTAACAGGTTTGAATTCAAAGTTTTCCTTCTCCTAGACTGATTACATAGCCATGGTTAAAGAGCCCGCTCTGCCCTGCTATTTACCTATAGCTGGAGGGAGCATTGGATTCATACCTTTCTCAAGGGCATTGGCGTCTTGTGAAATGCAAACAGCTTCGTCGAGGAATTGAACTCGGGTCGACGAGTCCGTTTCCTACGCGCCTCCATTGAATTGCTGAATCCAAGTATACAGGCGCGTAACGAATGGGCAAAACAAGGCCGCGAAGAAACAATGTGAAAAGAATGTGCTCCTGATGGCAATCCTGCAAGGTATTGTCTTGGACTTAATTGCAAGAGAATTCCTTTGACAGATGGGGGGGATTCCAAGAATAGAATTGGTAAAATAAGGCAACGAAAAAACTATATGAAAGGATGGCGGTCTTGCAAGGTAGAGACAGACTTAATCAGAGCTGACTACATGATACGGGAATTTATACACGCAAAGAGAATCGCTATAAAGCAGCAAATAAACAATATGAAAAGATGTGATCGTAATGGCAATCTTTCAAGGACTTATTTACAGACTTGGACTTATTTATAGTTGACTATATAATACGGAAGGGCATGAATTCAAAAATCCAAGAGAATCCGTTCAAGGTACCGAAGAAAAACGTGAAAAGATGTGCCCGTGATGGTGATCCAGCAAAGTAGAGACCTGAACTTATTCCCAGTAGACTACATAATACGGGAGGACACGAATCCAAGAATACGCAGCGCAAAAGAGAATTGGTAAAAATAAGGCAGCGAAGAAACAATATGAAAGGATTTCCTCGTGATGTCGACAATGCAAGCTAGACTTGTAGTTATTCAGAGCAGACTACATAATACGGGAGGACATGAATTGAAGAATAAGTGCGCAAAAACTATCTGTAAATAGCAGCTAAGAAACTATGTAAGAATGTATTCGTGATTGTGACCATGGAAGGTGGAGACTGGAATTTATTCAGAGCTGACTATATAATACGGGAGGAACTGAATCCAAGAATACGAGCACAGAAAGAGAATTGGTAAAACAAGGCATCAAAGAAAAATATTAAAGGATGTGCTCGCGATGGAGATCCTGCAAGGGCGTGAATGGCGTCTGTCCTAGTAGTTCCTCTCAGTGTGTTGGAATATTCGGTCTTGTCCTAACCAAAGAACTAACCAAAAATGAATACGAAGATGTAACCCTAAACAAAACCCAAGATAACCCAAAGAAAAACCCAGCAGAGAAGGCAAAAAGAGAACCAGCCCTGTTGACTATCCAATTATTAATGAGTTATAAAACTTTTTTGCGGTAGTTTTCTTTTCTTTCAATGTTGAATTTTCATGTATATATATATATATATATATATATATATATATATGGGAAAAACAAAATATGTAGAGGGTGTATTTCAAAATAGAACCCTCTTAACTATTTGTTATGACCTGTGTAAGGGTTAATAAATAATCACTCAACACGGGCGATAAAATGTAGGGAACAGATGTATTCAGCAATATATCTACGTACAATGAAAAGGGTTTCCTTGTTACAGCGTACGCGAAGAACATGTATCTGCTACTTCTCGTTTGAGTAGCTTTGCTCTGTTAACATATACCCTTTGGGTAAGTCTATGTTCGTGTCATAGGTGAGTCACCTACAACGCTATTATAGAATGCTAAGAACATTTTCAATTTTTCATTTCACTTTTTATTTGAAAATATTTTTCTGATGAAGCATTTTAACATCTGTCATAAATCGCTCCGAAGAGGGTATTACAAAACAAAAAAAAACTACAAAAGATAAAATATTGCCATATCATAAATATGCGTTTATCTGAATATTTAGTTTTTTTCCTATTTTTATAAAGTCGGATTTATTTCCAGTTTTCTCTAAAAAGTGTGTGCGTGTTAGATTAGTCACAATTCATTTAATGCTTTTCCTTCAAAATCCTTTGATAACAATAAATCAGCATACATCACTAGTTGTATTGACATTTAAAAA
>CM042164.1:86504407-86514407 GCA_023376005.1 Doryteuthis pealeii | reverse complement strand
ATAATAATAATAATAATAATAGTATTAGTAGTAGTATTTGTTGAATTTGGCACTTGGTCATAAGGAGTGGGGGGTAATTTTCTGCCCGTCTCAGTCCGGGAAAATGTAATTAATAGAAAAAATCTTTGAGTAAATTAATGGATCCTTCCAAATTGACACTTTCCAAGCGTTTTGGATTTCTCGCTTCCTGAACATTTGGCAACTTTTTTGCCTTCGCAATAAAACATTAATTTTTAATAAGATTAGTTTCCTTATCAATTAAAAACGCCGCCTCCGCCGCCTCCTCCTCCTCCTCCTCCTCCTCTCCTTCCTTCTTCTTCTTCTTCTTCTTCTTCTTCTTCTTGATATATTATTTTTCTTTTTCTTTGCAATGTCTACTTCTTCCTCTTTTTCTTCTTCTTTGCAGCATCTTCATCTTCTTCCTTTTTTGCGACATCATCATCATCATCATCATCATCATCATCATCATCTTCTTCTTCTTCTTCTTCTTGGGGAGAGGAAGTGATAAGCTAAATGTGGTGAACTCCAGATAATTTAACATGAACGAAATAGTCTGTTTGTTGCACCCCTCCAACACACTCATTTCGTAAAATTCATTAAAATAATTTTTTTAAGTGAATAATTGAAGCCAATTTTTTTTATTGATTGATCGATTTAACGGCATGTCAACCCATGTAGGATTATTTTATACTTAGAAGTTAGGGAATCATGTATATTCTAAGTTTATATTTACATTTTTTGGGTATTTTTTTCGCAAAGTTTAAATGATATCAAGTAAATAAAAAGGTCGCACGGCGTTAGGTCTGGTGAGTATCGAGGAAGTTGCACTTTCACATTCTTGTGTTTTGCAAAAAACAACAACCAAAAAACAAAAAACAAAATTCCAAAAGATTTCATTAAAAACTATTGAGTCTAGTTTCATAATTGACTGCAATCTAGACGTCAAGGCATCATCCCTTTATTACATAAATTGTTCGGGCTTGCACAAGTATTCATTTTATTTTTATGATTAAATCATTTCAATATTTAGTTTCGTATATTTTCCTAATTGGTCCAGTCTTATATTATTTATTTGTCAATGTTAAAATTCATGATAAAAGATACCGATTCAAGATCAATGGTTACTGAAGCAATTTGGAAGCGGAAAGGTTCATTGTCCATTTTTTAGGGATTGGGCAGAGGGGGTGATTTTTTGAGGAGAAAAGAAATTTTAACAAAAATTCTGATGCGAGTTAGAAATGTCTCTCGGAAAATAACAAAATATTTGCTTTTGTGAACATTTTTCCTTGAATCTATCTATCTATCTATCTATCTATCTATCTATCTATCCCAACCTATTCTTATCTATTCTATCTCAACCTATCCATATCTATCTATCTATCTATCTATCTATCTATGACAGTTTTGTCATTATCTATCTATCTATCAAGTTTTGTTATTATCTATCTATCTATCTATCTATCTATCTATTTCTCGCAGCCTGGTATCTATCTATCTATCTATCTATCTATCTATCATAGTTTTGCCATTATCTATCTATCTATCTATCTATCTATCTATTTCTCGCAGCCTGGTATCTATCTATCTATCTATCTATCTATCCAGCCACCACAGTTTTGTCATTATCTATCTAGCTATCTATCTATCTATTTATCTATCTATCACAGTTTTGTCATTATCTATCTATCTATCTATCTATCTATCTATCTATCTATCTATCTATCACAGTTTTGTCATTATCTATCTATCTATCTATCTATCTATCTATCTATTTCTCGTAGCTTGGTATCTATCTATCTATCTATCTATCTATCACAGTTTCGTCATTATCTATCTATCTATCTATCTATCTATCTATCTATCTATCACAGTTTCGTCATTATCTATCTATCTATCTATCTATTTCTCGTAGCTTGGTATCTATCTATCTATCTATCTATCTATCTATTACAGTTTTGTCATTATCTATCTATCTATCTATCTATCTATCTATCTATCTATCATCTATCGATCGATCTTATAGGCGATTGCCTTAAAGAACCCACAAGAAACTAATCAAGCCCAATGAATTTATTTTTGTGTATCATCTTTTATTTCCCGATCGACTGAAAACTGCTGGAAAAAGTGTTGACCGCCGAAAGTAACGATGAGAACTTTTCATCTTCAACCAATCTGATCACTCCCCCATGATCACTCCCTCATGATCATTCACTCATGTTGGACATTTTCGCGCTAAAAACACAACAAAAGACCGAACAATGAACCTCATTAAATCAAAACGAAAATGATTTACATTGAGTTCTTTTGGCAAAAAAAGAAATTCTTTATTTTCCATTTTGCTTCATGTTTTCCTCGTCTATATCATCTTCTTTTTTATTCTCTTTCTTCTTCTTTCTATTTTGGAAACATTACCTTTTGTTCTTGTTTAGCTTTTAACCCCACCCAATCTCCTCCTCTTTTCCTCTTCTTCTTTTCTTCTTCTTCTTCTTCTTCTTCTTCTTCTTTCTTCTTCTTCTTCTTCTTCTTCTTCTTCTTCTTCTTCTTCTTCTTCTTCCTTTTTCATTACAATCTTCTTCTTCTTCTTCTTCTTCTTTTCTCTTCTTCTTCTTACTTCTTCTTCTTCTTCTTCTTCTTCTTCACCCCATTACAATCTTCTTCTTCTTCTTCTTCTTCTTCTTCTCTCTTCTTCTTCTTCTCTTCTTTCTTCCTTCTTCTTCTTCTTCTTCTTCTTCTTCTTCATTGTTCTTCTTCTTCTCTTTTCTTCTTCTTCTTCTTCTTCTTCTTCTTCTTCTTCTTCTTCTTCTTCTTCTTGTTCTTCTTCTTCTTCTTCTCTTTCTTCTTCTTCTTCTTCTTCTTCTTTTCACCCCATTCAATATTCTTCTTGTTGTTCTTGTTGTTCTTGTTCTTGTTGTTCTTTTGTTCTTCTTGTTCTTTTTTGTTCTTGTTCTTGTTCTTCTTGTTGTTCTTCTTGTTCTTGTTCTCTTCTTGTTCTTCTTCTTCTTTTCACACCCATTACAATATCTTCTTCTTGTTCTTCTTGTTCTTGTTCTTTGTTCTTCACCCCATTACAATATTCTTCTTCTTCTTCTTCTTCTTCTTCTTCTTCTTTTCTTCTTCTTCTTTTTTTTTCTTTTCTTCTTCTTCTTCTTCTTCCACCGCTGCCTCCACCATTCTCTTCTGGTTCTTGTTCTCCAACTCTTGTTGTTGTTGTTGTTGTTCTTCTTCTCTTTTTTTCTTCTTCTTCTTCTTTTTTTTTCTTCTTCTATCTCTTTTTTTATATCTATCTTTACTCATCTTTGTCTTCGTTTGATGATATTTAAAAAAAACCAAAAAACAAAAAACAAAAACAACAACAACAACAACAATTCTTTTCTTTCATTGCAATTCACCTTATTTGCCTGTTCACATTTCCAAAAATTTCTTTTTCCTTCTTCATTTTACCATTTCTCATTACACTTGCAATTGCACAAATTACGAGCAAAAAAAAAAAAAAAATCCAAGCAACAATGACGAATAATTGCGAAATAGTTTCTTAGTTATTTCCTTGTAAAAGAACATGGCGATTTGGCCATTGGCACGACCAGTTGCTGCTTTTCGCCAACGGATTTGCAATTAGTTTCTTCGATTTTTCTTTTTTCTTCTTTCGAAACTTTTACTTTCAAGCATCCATTTTTCCCATTAGTTTTCCACTTAATTCTGTCGTTTCGACCCTTTTCAATCGCATATCAGGCGACATCCAAATTATTTCATTGGCGATTTCGACAGCAACGTCTTTTGCATTTTTACTGCTCAATATGATTTTCGTTGTATATCGAGAATTTAATGATGGACATTTAAATCATTATTAATCCAAATTAATTTGCATAAATGATTATTTAATTATTCAATTATTGTTTAAATACAAATTAATTAATCCGTAATTCATCCAAAATTGAATGCATACGTTAAGATGAATGAACATTACTATGATAATTAAAAGTCATTTAAATTTTGAATGACACAAAAATCTTTGCAGATCATTTGAAAGACAGTTTTTATAATTTAGAAAATATCAAATAATGTTATATATATATTTACCAACCCCTCCGCACGAGCAGGATGTGACACAAGGTCAATTTATTAAGCGGAGTTTATCAGGTTTGAATTCAGAGTTTTCCTTCTCCTAGACTGGTTACATTACTATGATAATTAAAAGTCATTTAAATTTTGAATGACACAAAAATCTTTGCAGATCATTTGAAAGACAGTTTTTATAAGTTAGAAAATATCAAATAATGTTATATATATATTTACCAACCCCTCCGCGCGAGCAGGATGTGACACAAGGTCAATTTATTAAGCGGAGTTTATCAGGTTTGAATTCAGAGTTTTCCTTCTCCTAGACTGGTTACTTAGCCACGGTTAAGTTCAAACAGCTTCGTCAAGGAATTGAACTCGGGTCGACGAGTCCATTTCCTATGACTCTAACCATTAGACCACGCGCCTCCAAATAATGTTATATATATAACCTCTCGCTATCTATCTATCTATCTATCTATCTATCTATCTATCTATCTATATTGATATGTATGTATGTACGTATGTATGTATGCATATATCTATCTAATATTTTGAAATAAACAATTCAAAGTGGAAGGACATTGATTTTCGGGACTCTTAGGAAAGAAAATATTCTCTCAACGGATAATAATGAAATTCATTTTGACATAAACAATTTAAAGAGGAATGGACGTAGCTTTTCAACATCCACGCAACGCCCACGTCTCATTTCTTGCATTCGGGAGGACGCGGGTTCGATTCTGGCAGGCAAGACAATGCGAATACGGCAGCTGCCGCGCATCTCTGCCATCCGACTCCCGTTCTCCATCACAAAATGTTTACAATAGCAAATGGCATATTCATATTTACATTAGTATATTTATATATACTTATCATATACACTAACACATTTAAAAATACACACACACCACACACACACACACACACACACAAACGTACGCAATACTAGCTCGTTATATTTCTCAACCTAATTCTTTGAGGTGTTGGTAAATAGAGGAATCAATTGACCAAGTCTTGATTTAATGATCACATAAGCGAAAAATTGTTGACACTATGTCTACGCTATCCTTAGATATATATGCTCTATCACTAATACTGAGCACTCTTTATCTATACATATATAAAGGGCAGTTGTGTGTATATATATATATATGTATGGAGGCGGGTGGGCTAGTGGTTAGAGTCGTGGAAAATGGACTCATCGATTCGAGTTCAATTCCTCGACGAAGCTGCTGGCATTTCACATAGCGCTAATACCCTTGGGAAAGGTATGAATCCATATATTCTCCCTCCAGCTATGGGTTAAATAGTAGGGCAGACTGGGCTCGTTAACCTTGGGTAGGTAACCAGTCTAGGAGAGAGATAACTCTGAACTCAAAATTCCTGAGATCTGTCGTTGATTGGGTTCGTGGCATTCCTTGATGCACCAATTCTTTCCTATCGACTTTACCAAAAAGTGTGGAATGGTCCTACACGAGCCTTCACCACTATAAACAAATCAATGTGTTGGTTGTTCATTGGATGAACACTCATGCATCGAAAATCGACGAGAGAGTCCATTTTTTTGTGTGTATATGTATGTCTGGGGAAAGTTTGAAAATAAAACAATTAACGCCAGGGTAAAAATATATACACATTAAATATCACCAGGACTTGGTTTTAGAGCAAAAATAATAAAGATTTGATTTATATTCATGAAGATAATTAAAAAAATAAATGATTACAGCATGGATTTTTTTTCATTTAATATTTTAGATAGTAGACATTAACATTTCTTTTCAGAGTCACTGGATCAATGCTAGGTCTATTTTTTACAAATGGATTTAAGTGAGGCATCCCACGAGGATTCAACTCATGATTCAGTAATGATGGATCTGCGGGACTAACTTAAAATATCCCCCTTTACCCAAGCGACGCCGGGTAGCCGCTGCTAGTTTATAAATATAGTAAAGTATATTATCTATCTATCTATGTGTGATACTACGCTTTCATTGTCGGAATGGCTGAGATGATGACGTGTCAGCGTTCGTTACGTCTGGCACTCAACTTCGAATTGAGAGATAACGTGTTAAAAAGTTTGTTCTTTTAAAGCTCTTTCTTCTTAATGGAGCAATCATGTGTTGATAGTAGAAATATATAGTATACTTATCTCTTTCGTCCGGTATTACATTGGGAGATCCTGGTTGCTGGTCAGCTGTTCAGTTGACTGGCAATTCTATACTGTTCTTACTTCGAATGGAGCAATCATGTGTTGATAGTAGAAATATTTGTATACTTATCTCTTTCGTCCGGTATTACATTGGAAGATCCTGGTTGATGGTCAGCTGTTCAGTTGACTGGCAATTCTATACTGTTCTTACTTCGAATGGAGCAATCATGTGTTGATAGTAGAAGTATTTGTATACTTATCTCTCTCGTCGGTATTACATTGGGAGATCCTGGTTGCTGGTCAGCTGTTCAGTTGACTGGCAATTCTATACTGTTCTTACTTCGAATGGAGCAATCATGTGTTGATAGTAGAAGTATTTGTATACTTATCTCTTTCGTCCTGTATTACATTTGGAGATCCAGGTTGCTGGTCAGCTGTTCAGTTGACTGACAATTCTATGATGTTTGGAGTCTGAACCAACTTTTAGAGTTTTTAGTGATAACACAAGGCCGCTTCTTTTTAATCGTGAGTATTTTATTTCCCCCAAATTACAACTGCCGATAACAAGAAATCCATATCTTGCTCCCTTGGCACAAACGCCCAGACGCAATTCACACTCTGACATCTCACTCCCCATCTCTTTCCTTCGCCACGTCCCATTCGTCGTCCAATCAAACCATGCCAATCAAATCCTAATTTAGATCTAAATGCTCTATCCACGATCTTGAGCACTGTTTGCTTATAAATATAGCACGCATATTATCGATATTTATATTTATACACGCACACACGCACACACACACACACACACATATATATATATATATAGCGTATGTAAGATAAAAAGAATAAAACATTTTTTCTGAGAACGGTACATTTTGCGGACCTTCTTTTTTATAAAATATTAAATTTTCTCCCGTTGGAACCAGACAACATTACACCAACATATATATATATATATATATATACTATTTATATATTATATATTGTTGTTGGCATCCTTCCGTCTACTAAAGACGATGGTATAGTGTCCATTTTTTAAATTGCAACTGCGTGAGTGGCTGAATAGAAAATTTTTGAATGGCAATCTCTGGTGCAGTGACTGCAAACAAAATTGATGCTTGATGCAGTTGGTTTTTGTCTCTCCTTCTTTTTGGCTCTCTTTCCGTGGCGGTTTCTTTCCTCTCTTTGTCACTCCTTTTCTATATATATATATATATATTATTATATATATATATATATATATATATATATAGGTAGGTAGGTAGGTAGGTTGGTACTTATGATTGTGTGATGCTGTTACGAAAAGCAGACTCCAACTACGAAAAAAAATAATAAAAAAAAAAGTAAAAAAAAAAATCTAAACAAGATGTAGATTATTGGTTGTTTATTATAACCGTTGGATAGGACGTCATTTCTCTTTAGCCAATGGCCTTCAAAGAAAGTGTCGATTAAAATATCGATATATTTTTCGAAAATAGTTTTTTTTTCGTTGAATAGAAAAGAAAGCAACACATTTTTGTTGTGCTTGTTTGTATTTTTTTTATTATTATTATTTAAAAAAATCTGTTTTTTTTTGTTTTTTTTTTTCAGTGTAAATGAGGTTTTGAATCTTATTGCCGATATAGATTGGTGTTGGATTGCGATCGGAATCAATTTCAACAATCGATAACACTTTTTTTTTCATCGAACTAATTACAAAACTGTCATAGAAAGATTAAGAAATCGATAATTGTGAGAGTTTTGATAAAATCGCAAATCGCTTTTATGGGCAGCACACAGGAAAATGGCGTGAAAATTTTGTTATTTTGTTATTTTTCTGTTTTTTTTTTGTTGTTGAAAATAATCTTCAAGGACAAATAGCATTTATTTACCTCATTTCGCTTATTGATATTTATAGAACTCACTCACTTATCCTTCCCCTCTCTCTCCTCTCTCTTTCTCTCTCTTCATCAAACTATATATCTATTATTTTGTTTTACTCGATTATTATATATATATATATATATATATATATATATATATATATATATATATATATAGTGTGGGAATTGTCACTGTTTTCAGCTTTTACTGGAACGGTTGCCAAAATGCAGTATTATTGGTAGAGTGTTCAATATAAAAATAGGGCTGTTATATAATATAATAAAATAAATATATAAAGGTTATTACATACCTATTTATTTGATGACAAAGGAACAATCCCCTGTTTCCTTTGTCATCAAATAAATAGATATGTAAAATCAAATAATAGAATGTAAAACCTTTATATTTTATTCTATTATTTATATATATATATATATATATATATATATATATATATATATATATATATATATATATATATATATATATAGATAGATAGATAGATAGGATAGATAGGATAGGCAGAGTGAAGACGGGAGAGAGATAGATGGAAACTTGCTGTGATAGATAGGAACAGACTGGGAAAAATAGGTACATATGAGCAGACGGGGGGAAATGTATATATAGACATGAAATATGATATCAAGTATTCGTATCTAATACTAATAATTTACACGCAATTATGTTTTTAATTTTTTCCATTGTTTCAATGTTGAGATTTGCTCGATTTAAAAAAATCTAATATTTCGACAAGTTTCAATTTGTTATTATGTAAGCTAGCAAAAAAAAAAAAAAAAAAAAAAAAAAAAAAACAAAAAAAAAAAAACAAAAGAAAAACAGCCTCCGGGCGATGTAAAAATTAATTTTTGAAAGATATTGCCTGAGAAGGGGGTGTTAAAAATTCAATGTTAAAGGGTTTATATCATAAAGCAAAATCATCAAATTTATTAAAGGAGTAAGTAAAGTAAAGTCGTCGGGCGGCCTAAAGTCGGTATAAGCCAGTCAGCGAGGGAGTCTATCCCCTTTTCAATAGCGCTAGACCAAGGAGTGTTGGCGTCTGAGGTGGAGCGCCGCACCTAACATCAGCTCCTTAATTTACCGTGCTACTCATACACTGAGTTGGCGAGGACCGGTATCGAACTAGGAACCTCGTGGTTTCTAGCCGAACGCTCTACCGACTGAGCTAACCCGGACCCTTAAAAACAAAACACAAAGAAAGAATCTGGAATGGAAACTTAGTCCTGTCTCCCTCAAATAAAATGTTGCGTGCATCTAATAGTTATTAAATAAACAATTATTTTGAATATTTTGCACATAAATTTAACACAAAATCGTGGGTATCTATTTTATTTGTAAACTTTTTAGTTGAATTCTTGTTACTGAAATAGAAAGGCGAGAGTAAAAGTTATTGAGAATATTGTGACGTAAGCTGTGTTATAGTTTTGGTTACAGATAGAAAATACATCCAATCTCCATTATTAATAGATTTGTACTTCATCTGTCATCCGAAGTTAAAAAGAAGGGGTGGGTGGATAATGGTTTGGACTTTGATATACAAACAGTAACACCAACCGGTTTTGCTCATTACTTAGAGCCACCGCATTGGAACCACGAAGTTCCGGGTTCGATACCGGCCCTTTCCAGCTCAGCGCATAAGTAGCACACTACACTCCCCAAAGTTTCAAAATTGGAAGTTGAGTGGCATCCTGCTCGTAGCGGGCGTAAATATATACACTTCCCTACAAAGTGCATTTCACACAGCACTAATACCCTTGGGAAAGGTATGAACCCAACTACTTTCTCTCCAGCTATGGGTAAACAGTAAGACAGATTGAGCTCTTTAACTATGGTCAGGTAACCAGTCTAGGTGCAGGAAAACTCTGAATTCAAACCTGTTAAACCCCGCTTAGGAAATTGACCTTACGC
>CM042164.1:86454407-86499407 GCA_023376005.1 Doryteuthis pealeii | reverse complement strand
TGGGCTCTTTAACCTTGGTTAGGCAACCGGTCTAGGAGAAGGAAAACTCTGAATTCAAACCTGTTAAACTCCGCTTAAGAAATTGACCTTGCGTCACATCCTGCTCGTGCGGAGGGGTTGGTAATATATATATATAAACGATAGAAAATTAGCTGACTCGAAGAACTTTTGAAGATCTCATTCTTCGACGCCTTGTTAATCAACAGTCAAACTATTGAAAATGATTTCCCAGGTTGGGTCATTGCTATACTTAGATGGACAGGAAACACCTGAAGAAGGCCAGGAGATTCAGTGGCCAAAATGTGTTTTTACATAAACACAATAAAGATGAGGAAAATAGTCCGAAAAATCAAAATAATACACATCAAACCTCATCTCAAAAATTCAGACAGAGAATTTGAATTATTCAAAAATGGTTTTCTGTTTGCCGTCTTGATGCATATAGCTTGGACAGTAGCATTTTTTTCTGTTTTAGTGTTAATATTATTGGTCTTTGCTAAAAAGTCTTCGTTTAATGCAATAGTTTTGGGGTGGGTTTTTCAGCAAGGTCAATACAGATACAAATTGAACAGGTTACAGATGATAAGTAAATATTATTTATTCTTAATGAGATATACTATCTCACTTAATTTGAAGAATTTTAAGAAGAATTTTAATAAGCTGTTTGCTTGTTAAAATTCTTCTTAAAATTCTTCAAATTAATTGAGATTCAAAAAATCTTAATGGAAAATTTGTCTATTTCCCTTAAAAAGGAAGACAACATCTTCAATTCAGACAAATCAAAGTTTCATTGTTTAAATAAATCGTTTTTTTTTTGTTGTTATTTCAAGTTCAACAACCTGAGGTTATAAAAATAGAATTTGTAAAATGTCATTTTTTCTAAAAATATTTAACAAATAACCAGAACGTCACAAATGAACGTCTCAACTTGAGGCATTTTATTGGCTTTGTATTTTTTTCCTCCTGGATATTTGGGAGACAGTCAAAGATGGCTGACTTTTTGGTTCTGCACGACATTCTTTTCTGAACGGAACGATTCGACAGCCAATGGCTCGGAATAAAATAATCCGAAAAAGAATACTAGCAACGTAAACGAGTTCCAATTACAGCCTTTGAAACATTCTCTAGAGAAACTTTATTTTCTGTTCTGCAGGAATGGCCTCAGAATTTCTTGAGAGAAACCAAATTATGGCTTCCATATCGCAAAGATCTTCGAATACCTTTTATGTATTTACTAACACTTCGGCACCAACAGAATGTGACACATCGTCTATTTTTTAGCGGAGTTTTACAGGTTTAAATTCATAGTTTTCTTTCTCCTAGACTTGTTGCTGTACCAAGTTTAAACATCCCAGTCTGTCCTATTATTCCCCCATAGCTGAAGGGAGTATAAGGGAGTTGAATTCATACCTTTCCAAAGGGCATTAGCGCTATGTGAAATACAACCAGCATCGTCCAGGATTTGAACTGATGTAGCCGTGTTCAATTTCAACAACGATAACCATTACAACACGGACTCAACCATATCTAAACTTAGAATACTGTACATACTAGTGTAATGGAGGCGTGTGGTGTATTGTTTGCCGTCGAAGGAATAAACACGACGAGACGAGTTCAAATCCTGGACGAGGCTGTTTGCATTTACATAGGGCTAATACCCTTGGAAAGGTTTGAATCCAAATATTTCCTCTAGTAAGTAGTAGGTCAGACTGGACTCTTTGACGTTGGTTAACTAACCAGTTAAGAGAAGGAAAACTCTTATTTCAACTTAAACTTCGCAGAAGAAATTGAGCTTGTGTTGCATCCTGCTCGTGCGGAGGAACTGGTTAATATATATGCCCGTGTAATGACCAAATCTTTAGGACCAATTTCTTATCTAAAAAAAACAAGCGTTCATTCTGTTGTAGAGTAGCTAGCACCCCTTCAGCACTCTACCCTGGTTCATAGCCTTAAATAGATTACGATTAAGGACTTCAACAGTTGATTAATAATCGGACTGATCTTGCTGCTGGCTATACCACATGACCCTCCTCTATTTCTTGTAAGTTGTCTTGTTAATTGTTTTGTAACTTATTGTTCTGTGTTTTTGTATGTATCCGTTAGCACTGGATACTGGTGCTGAATAAATATATTAAGCACTCAATTTCTTCTGTGTATCATTTCACCTCGACAATACAACACATAGAAATGAAAAATATATGGAATGAAACTGTTACGAAATTACATCTGAGCAAATATGATATAAAGGATTCTATTTTCTATTGTCACACACCTCACACATTTGTATGGGTCTGACCTGCACAGAAATCAAGAAATTTAGTTTTATAAGAAGTGTGTCTTAGTGGGTCTTCTCTTCTAATAACCCGCATATATATATATATATATATATATATATATATATATATATATATATATATGCAAAGTGTGTCATAAAGTATCGAGATTGAAGCTGTATTAGATAGAAATGAACAATGAACGAAAGGTTAATTTTTTCCGAATACTAGATGTGTCAAAAAGTACAAAAAATGTTACTCTCTTGATATACCTTATGTATATATATATATATCTTATTATATGGAGATTGTGTGTTTTTTCTGTTTGTAACCGAAACTATATTCCTACTCAAGTCACAATTCTTAGTTATTGACATCACATTCTCCACGATTTTATTTTTATTCTAAACCTCAATTATTAAAAATTGTCTTACATTATTAATACTGTTAACTATCTACATACTGACAACATGCAATATTTATATATACAACAAAATAGCGGTTTACAGTGAACGGGAAGCTAATTTGCATATTAATAATAAAAATCGAATTTAATAAATATATGCTTAGTATTATTGATTTCTAACTGTTTGGTTTTATTTTATGAATATAAGCAAAAATCTCTTCAATGAATCTTAAATGAAATCCATTAACAAGATAAAATAACTGTCATTTTATTCTTTACTTCCTCTTTTAACTAAATACTTAAAAATTAGAAAAAATAACAATGAAAGACGAGAGTGATGGAAGAGTAAGTTTCATTTCCATTTTTTATTATACCCTCTGTTTCAAAATATTTATTATAACTCTGTTTCAAATCTTTTTATCTGTATTCTTATTAGTTTCATTAGCCTTTCTAATTTAATACAAATTTTATTACATTAAAACTTAAATACTTGCACCCGGAGGGTGCATATATTTGCTAGTATATATATAAAATAATGAAAAAAACAGTTATTTGGCTATTGTGAATTATTCTATTTCAACAAGCTCCTTTTTAAAATAAGGCAATATCTAAAGACAGAAGAAAAAGCGATTTTTCGCTATTCACTTTTTTCTTTTATTTAGAAAAAAAAAAAACATAATGTATTCATTTCACCTCGACGATACCACACATTCATTAAACAAGATATGTTTTTGAAACGTCGATGCTTAACTTTTTTCTCGACATTTAATCATCATAACAAGTGTAGAAAGATTTCGGTCAGTTGTTCCAGACCGATTCAAGAGGTCATTAAGTTCTTAGATGTCATTCATCTCAATTACAATTGGTAAATATTTGACCTTTTGAGGTCAGAGTTTTCTCAGATAAATCCTGATTCTATTTGAACAATTGTTATTCCTTCCCTTTTCTAAAATACAATATTTTCTTATCACCCTCCCGCCCCCTGTTCATCAGACCTACAATCATTTTTTTCTCCAAAACTATCATTTTTAGCGGTTTGAACTTTGGCAATGATTTATAGGAAAACATTCCACAAACAACAACAACAATAACAACAACAATTTTTTTTTTATTTCCATTTGTTTCAATATTTTTTTCTCGTTGTTAACAACACGTTGTGTGTAAGGCAGCACCAATTTGAAGATTCGCACTAAATTGGTTTTGAATTGCTCTAAAATTGGAAAGTGTTGCACTCTGCAAGAATCCTAATGATGTCATTATTTAGTCTTGGCATTGGAATTAGCGCTTCCTTCCGTTCTCTGCAATTCCAAGACACATATTATAACAGGTTCATTTATAGAAGCGCGAAAATCAAATCGTCTTTTGTTTTTTTTTTCTGTTAAATCTCATCATTTTTTTATCATTCATTCATTTATTTGCTTATTTATTTATTTGTCTATTTTTTTTTATTAAACATTCGAATAGGCTAAGCCAGTTTAAGCAGGAAATAAATGCACCGATGAAAGAAATAAAATCACAAAATATATAAATATATAAATGAATAAATAGAATTAAAATAAAAAAAATATCGATTATTTTCTAAATATCTAACATATTATTTGCGTCATTTGAAGTAGCAATTTTTATTGACATTTAATGGAAAGACTTTCGTTAATTGTTGGACATAACTGGACAAAACACGACGATAAAAAAAGTTTATCACCCAAAATGGTGGCCATTTAAATCATTCTGATCAGTTTGTTTACTTTCTGATAAAACTTAATAAATTTGTCATTCGAGAAAGAGGAATGGGAATAGCAAAACATTTTCAGATGACCATATGGACATTTTTTTAATGTTTTATATAAAACACCGAAAGAAAAAAAAATCAAATTATGAACACTGAAATGTTTGTTACTTTAAGTTTCATGTGGTTTGCATAATTATCAAAAGGAAAAGTGAGAAAAGTGGCCAATCAATCGTAATTATACAGTGGTTTAAAGTTACGTGTTAAGATGGAAGTAAACGTCACACTCACTGTCAGAGAAAAAAAACATACATCCATCCCATATATATATATATATATATATATATATATATAAAGTAAAAGTCTTCGTCGTCGGGGTGGTCTAAAGTCAGTATCAGCCAATCAGCGAGGAAGTCTATCCCCTTTTCACTAGCGCTAGACCAAGGAGATTGTTTTTTGCGTCTGAGGTGGAGCGCCACGCCCACCATCAGCTCCTTACTTTACCGCACAGATCCCTATGCTACTCATACGCTGAGTTGGCAAGGGCCGGAATTGAACGAAGAACCTTGTGATTTTTAGCCGAACGCTCTACCGACTGAGCTAACCCGGCCCTTTTGTGTGTGTGTGTGTGTGTGTGTGTGTGTGTGTGTATGTATGTGTGTGTGTGCAATGTAAGTTTTCGCCTATGCTTCTAAATTATTTAGTTAAGAATTAATAACAAAATTTATTTTACAACTGAAAAAAAAAAATCAATAACTGTTATTATTTCCAATTCAAATATAACCCAAGTTACATCTAAACCGGAAATGAAACAGACAGAATTGGCAACAAGGAAAGTCCAATGATTTCTCAACAGAATTTTACAGTCAACGGCGCTTGGTGACTGTCAGTTTCTACTTCTAAATAAATTTTAATTGATTTGAAAAAGATTTTGAAGAAAACCTGGTAATACTTAGATATCCTGCTGTCTACAATCTTTTAAGATTATACAATTTCATATTAAGCAAGTTTATTTACCCAACCCATCCGGTACGTGAAGAATGTGACACAAATCATCTGCATCAAAAAGTTTTGTTAGTTAACATGCAAATCACTCGTAACAAATAAAATAACAATTTTAAATCGAGAATGAAATATATCTATGATTATATATTTTTTCTTCAATACCCCATTTCCATTTTCATATTAAGCAAGTATTTACCCAACCATCCGGTACGTGAAGGATATGACACAAAATCATCTGCATCAAAAAGTTTTGTTAGTTAACATGCAAATCACTCGTAACAAATAAAATAACAATTTTAAATTTCTGTTCGAGAATGAATATATCTATGATTATATTTTTTTCTCTTCAATACCTCATTTCCATCAAAGAGAAATTTGCATGAGAATTGCTAAAAAAAATTGAAGACTAAAATTTACATTGTTTTCTTAGAAGTGAAGAAAATTTTCAAAATGTAATTGGTTTTGTGTAGGCGATGCCACTCCTTTAGGTGAAAGGGTGTGTCATTTTACAACGGGAATCTGACCTTGCAGTTTTACTTAGAGCTTTTTTTTATTATATATTTCAAGAAATATAGATCATTCTACATATACATCTTCATAGACATTATGATGTAATGATTGAATAGTTATTTAAAAATATATAGTGTTACCTAAAATGATAACTAACATTTGAGGTACGAGCAATCTTCTTTGAAATTAATAATTAAGTAAAGTCGTCGGGGTGGCCTAAAGTCGGTATCAGCCAATCAGCGAGGGAGTCTATCCCCTTTTCATTTGCGCTAGACCAAGGAGATTATTTTAGCGTCTGAGGTGGAGCGCAACACCTACCATCAGCTCCTCACTTTACCGCACAGATCCCTGTGCTACTCATACACTGAGTTGGCGAGGGCCGGTATCGAACTAGGAACCTTGTGGTTTCTAGCCGAACGCTCTACCGACAGAGCTAACTAAAAATATTTAAGTTTTCAAATTTATTATGCCAAAGAAAAATATGATTTATAAAAACTAAAGATTAAAACATATACAGTGATACCTTGACTTACGAGTAACACAATTTACGAGTGTTCCGAGTAACGAGTTGTCACTCGATCGTTTTTTTTTGCTTTGTGTTGAGAATTAAATTTGAGATAAACTTATGTTAATAAGTTTACTAAAAACATTTCTAAATTTATTATAACAAAGAAAAATATTATTTATAAAGAAATTAACATTAAATATTATTATAGCACATAATTCATTACATTCTATTTTATCATATTTTTATAGCTATTTTCTTATTTACGAGTTTTCGAGTTGTCACTCGGTCGATGTTTTGTTTTGTGTTTAGAGTTAAAATTTGAGATACGAGTGAAATTCAGATATGTTGATGTTAATGAGTTCACTGAAATATATTACACCAAAGAAAAATATTATTTATAAAGAAATAAACATTAGATATTATTGCAGCACATAATTCATTCCGTTCTATTTTATTATTATACAATACACTACTATTTTTCTTATTAAAAAAGTAACAACAAATTGTGTGTTTTGGGGCAGCTGGAACGGATTAATGGCATATCAGTTTATCTCAATGGGAAACATTGATTTGATACACGAGAAAATTGAGTTACGAACGGAATGAATTAAACCCGTAAGTCAAGTTAGTACTGTATTTTTCTTTTTAAATATTTATAGCTAAACATTAAAAAAATATTGTCCAAAATGTCAAACTGACGATTTGATAAAATTTTATGCGTGATACACAAGATGAAGGTAGGTATTGACCCAACCCGTTTACCACGAATAGGATGTGACACAAAGTTGCAAATATGGGGCATAAGTATGGGGGTATATTTGTTCAGAACAAAATGACATTTCTTATTCATGACCAATTCTTGTTTAAATGATCTAAGATTTTAACAGTATGTGTAGAAACAATTAAAAAGTATATGTTTGATGTTTTATATTATTTTCTTTACAAATACAATTTACAGAAAAAGAAAAGGCATTTAAAGTTTAAACATAGAAACGTGGAACTACTGCTTTAACCCTTGGCTACCTTTTTTCTTTCGCTTTTCACGCTTCAGTAAAGGCTTAGTTTTTTTTCCTTTTCCCCTGATTTTTTGTTAGAATTTCACTCCTACCCCTATACATATCGTTCATTTGGGTCCCTTTTTTATTCCAAATTAAAAAAAAAAAATTTTTAATAAATTCACTTGTCATTATTATCTTCTATAATTATCGAATTTTATGCGATATACGCATTGTAATTGCCTTCAAGCAAAAATATAAATAATAATATATACTTTATTCAACAATGCTTCTAAAATAAACAAACATCCAAAAATCTTATTTTTTAAAAGAGAGAAAAGAAAAAGAAAAGAAAAAAAGTAAAGAAAATGAAAAAGAAAAGAAAACCCCTATTTATTTCTCCATTGTCTATTTCGTTTTATAGCCTAACCAATCTTTCACTCTCTACACACCCTTCTTTCCTTATCCCCCCTCCTCTTGGATATTACGCCTATTCGTTCTTAAACACCATTTTTTGCAATACCCCATCTAATCAGCTCTAAAATCCTGATATCCCCCAATGAGGTAATATATAATTCTTATTATAATGGAGATTGTGTGTTTGTCTGTCTGTAACCGAAACTAAATCACTACTCAAGTCACAATTCCCTTAGTTATTGCCGTCACATTCACCATGAATTTATTTTAAACCTCAATTATTGATAAAATTCTCATACCTTATTAATACTGTTGGATTAATCTACATACTAATAACATGCAGGTATATTTATATATTCAACAAAATAGCGGTTTACAGTGTGAATGACAAGGCCAATTTGCATATTGATATTAAGAATTTGATTTTAATAAATATATGCTTAGTATTATTGATTTCTAATTGTTTGGTTTTCACTTAACGAATCTGAGCAAAAATCTCGGTGATAAATATTAAACGAAATCCATAAACAAAACGAAAGAACTGTAATTTTATCAAATACTTCATAATCTAACTAAATAGATAAATTAGGAAAAATGAAAGGCGGGAGTGATGGAAAATGATCGAAGAGTTAGATTAAAAGCTCTTCTATTTTTCGATTATACCCCTTCAGTTTATCATTTTCTAAATAGTTTCCAATTTGATACAATATTTTATTACATCAAAACCTAAATACTTGCACCCGAAGGGTGCCTATATTTGCTAGTTCTTATAATTAAAAAAAAAAGAACTCTGTTTGAGCTGAAGAAGCTTAAAACATTAACACCTTTTTTAATTTTTATTTTTTTCATTAGCGCTTCTATTTTTCTTTAACTTTTAGTCTTAACAGAAATACAATGATTACTAAACTTTACTCACTGAAAAATTTGCATGCATTTTTTATTTTTTATTTTTTTTCACAAATAAGGAAACATTTTTTAAGAACTTCGTGATAAACCTCTTAAAAGACAAAACGACACTTTTGCGAACAACGAGAAAAAATTCAGTTTTATTGTAGGTGGAAGGGTGTATCTTTTTTTAAAGCTTGATTCTTTAACTTATTCAACTTACTACATTACTTCGTGTTTTTCAGTCCTTAAAGTCGTAGTTGTAATAAACAAGCCGGGATCATCAACGTAAAGAAATGGTTTTTGTTGGGTATACCCAATTTTTCGTCTGCTTTTCATTTTAAAAACTAATTAAAATTAATTAAATCGATTATTTAAGGTCGAAAAGTAGCAACACAATGAGCATCAGTTAAAAAAAAAAAAAAAAAGAAGCAAAATAATATTACACGTGTAATTTATTTTTAATACATTTAAAACTATTGTTTGTAGAAAGGTGGTGCACCTCAGCACTGTACATAATAAATTTCATTATTATACATTTTTTAAAATAATAAAACGAGATAAAACTTCCATGATGAAACATATATTTGTAGGTTTATCTGTAATGATTAAGGGAAATAACTATTAAATGTTAATTATTCAAAAGAACAAGTTATCTATGAAAAGTAAAAATGAAATAAACAAAAGACAGAAAATAATTAAAAAAAAAAAAATCTAAAATTTAGCCTCAGACCACGTTAATCTCAATTTACCCTCCTCTTAAAAATCAAGTCACCCCTGTGGGATGTACGCCCCACGTTGGGAACCCCCCATGGTTAAAGCGAAAATAACTCATTGATGAGAAGTATTATTTGGTGAAGATCGATTGTTGTCTTTGCAATCGATTCTGAAAGACCCAATAGAGAAAGGCCAATTATCAGATTGTTACATTCGATCTGTTTCATGAGCCATGTATCCTCACCCCCATCCTCTGGGGTGGGGGGTGGCAGCGAGGTCACATGTTCACTTTAGATATTGCCAGGTCATTCTCTAACTGACTGTTAGCTTTTAATCCGTCTTTTTAATCACTTGACTCGATGGCTTCAATCTTCTTAAACATAAATCTCACCGGCGCCAATTTCGGTGCCAACCAGGCTCAGCTTGTTTCGTTCTGGGCGTTAAACCGACAATGCCAAAAAAAGACGGGATCGGTGAGACGAGAAATATCACCTGATTATCTGGTGTCACTTAGCCGCCGAATTCTTATTTCTTATGAGTGACGATCACTCCAGCTAAATGATAGATCATTCTGTTTTTATTGTAAAGAAAGAAAGGATATGCTACATAGAAAACATATAATAAGAGGAGAAAGAAAGAAAGAGGGGGGGTGCGAACATGAAAACAATAACGCTAATCTGTTTCAATCGCCGCCCTGTCTGCAGAGGGGTAAGACTCCCCCAATGGGGCCACCTGTTGGCCGTGGGTGGCGACTCGTGATGCTTAAGGATAGAGCCCAGGTGGATGAGCAGTTCATGACGTGCAATACTCCACTTTGGCCCTATCTTGGGCTAGACGGGCGGTCGGAGAGACCCCTCTGATCAATCGGCGTTGTCAGTTAGTCTCACAGATCCATTGATTATTTGGTCTTACATAATTGATTTATATTTTAATCACGGATGGAGGATATAATTAAATCTTTATTATTTTTGCACAAAAATCAAGCTCTGGTGATAGTGAATGTGTATATATATTTACGTTGTCATTAATAGTTTTATTTTCGCAGTTTCCTCCGGACATACATACACCCGTCCATGCATACACACAACTGTCCTTTATATATGTATAGATGACAATCAGAAATCCCTCCGATCAATCGGCTGGTCACGTCAAGCCCTAGCATCTATATGTTTTTCCCAGCCCTATTGCCCTTATGGCAAGCCCCAACCCCTTTTTATCATATGGGTGCTAGAAGGCGGTGGCTGCGGGTCTACATGTCCTGGGAATGACGTTAAACTCTATCTGATGGTGAGGTTCCAGTTTTGGAGGTTTGGGGAATGTGGAGCACCCCTTCATCACTATTGCTCCCAGGTCCACTCTGATCCGGAGTGGTAGTACCTGTTAGGGTCCCATCTATGGGTTAAATAGAAAAATGTATTTATAAAAAAATTGTATTATCCATTAAGAATTGATTTATTTCAAAACTTTATCGGCATTAAATGACCTACTGAGGTTGATATGCCGTAAAACAAAACAAACAAACAAACTGTTTCAATCGATGATGAAAAGAAGGCAAGAAAGAAAAAACAGCGAGAGAGAGAGAGAGAGAGAGAGAGAGAGTTAAAGAAAAATTATCATAATTTTTACAAATTTGCAATAGCTCTTAAGTAAACATATCAAACGTTGTATTAATTGGATTATCATACTGTGGTATCTCCACAGGTTCTGCTAATGAAAATTATTATACTTTTACATATCGAACTATTTAGCAATAGCCCTCAAAGAAAACATATCAGACGTTGTAATGATTAGATTATCATACTGTGGTATATCCACAGGTCCATTCTAATGAAGATTATTATACTTTTTACATATCGAACCATTTAGTAATAGCCCTTAAGTAAACATATCAGACGTTGTAATAATTAGATTATCATACTGTGGTATATTCACAGGTCCTGCTAGTTACCTATTATAACCCTTACTTCTAAGCTGATATCTTTTATCTGACATCTGATACATTTTACCTGGTATTTAATACTTTTACTCATTGCAATTTTTATTCATTCATTCAATAAGGATTAATAGAAGAAGAAAAAAGATGCAAAATTTTCCCTAAAGAAATAAGTCGCTTTATATATAGATGTTAAAAACTAGTGTTGGCTTTGTTGAAATATTTTCCTTTGTCTTTGGTCTTTCTGTCGGAATTAGACAAAAGGGTGAATGACCATTATTTGAAAGGTTAACACCAAGGTCAATTTGAGGGTCAAAATTTTAGCGCCGCTAAGAAAGTTCACCTCCTTCTACGATCCAACTCGACTTTACGTCTCTCATTCATAGCGACAGCTGCATTTGCTACGGTCAGTTCAAGTGCGGTTGTCAAGTGGGCAAATCTAGAGGCAGAAAACATCATCATCATCATCATCATCATCATCATCATCATCATGTGTCTATGGATAATCCTCTTCCTCCTCCTCCTCCTCATCATCATCGTCATCATAAAAGTAAAATTAAAAGCAAGAAAATATTTAGAAAAATGATGTAAAAAAACAGAGAGACTAAAAAGTTCATTGTATACACACTGTAATCGCTACGAGCAAACTTGTTAGTCCGCTACAAATAATTATCTACTAAACAAGTTTAATGAGAAAAAGTTACCCCCCCTCCCTCCCCCCCACACACAAAAGAAAAAATATCAACGACAGATTCGAATTAATTAAACATAGATTGAATTGAATTAATTAAATTAAACTTAATGAATTAATAAAAGTACTTCCGAATGGATTAATTTTTTTAATTATATGAAAAAGTTTCAATAACATTTTGGATTCATGACTAATTACACAATTATTATTATTATTATTATTATTATTATTATTATTATTATTATTATTTCCTTGTTTTCTTGAACATTTTTGTTTTATTATTATTATTATTATTATTATTATTATTATTATTATTATTATTATTATTTCCTGTTTTCTTGAACATTTTTTGTTTATTATTATTATTATTATATTATTATTATTATTATTATTATTATTATTATTTCCTTGTTTTCTTGAACATTTTTGTTTTATTATTATTTTATTATTATTATTATTATTATTATTATTATTATTATTATTATAGTTTTTCACACCTGCCGGAGCTGGTGGTTTACTGGAGGCCGAGTAGCAGCAAGTTCCTTGTTTTCTTGAACATTTTTTTTTATTATTATTATTATTATTATTATTATTATTATTATTATTATTTCCTTGTTTTCTTGAACATTTTTGTTATTTTTTTTTTTTTTTAATCTATAAAGAATTTACAAGAACAACTTACTGTTCTCTACAATAAAATTCTTTCATTATTGTCAACTTTAGTGGATATTTGGTCATTGAACAGTTTTAAAAAAGAATTCCCCACAATAATGCTCTTGCTAGTGTGGGGCGGGGGTAAATGTCCAAGACACCTCAGGTGTAAAAGTAAAAACAAAAAGAGATCTTGTTCTTTTCAGAAGACTCTCTCTCTCTCTCTCACCCATGTTGTCTGACTGTTTATATAGTGAGCACGGAATTATACTGGGTTGGCTTCGAGGATTAGTAGCGTACCTCACTATTCCTTGTCTGTCTTATTGTATCTTTCTGCAATAAAACCCTCTACTTAAATCTACGAACTTGTTGACTGGTTTTTCCACCCGACTACTATATTGTCTGATTGTATCCCGTTTAAAGACACAGAAAACCCATAAATGGGACTTTAACTTTCTTTCTTTCTTTCTTTTTTCTTTCTTTCTGTCTTTTTTCTTGCTTTCATTCTTTCTTTCTTTCTTTTCTTTCTTTCTTTCTTTCTTTTTTCTTTTCTTTCTTCTTTTTCTTGCTTTCGTTTTTCTTGCTTTCGTTCTTTCTTTTTTCTTTCTTTCTTTTTTTTCTTTCTTTTTCTTTTTTTTTTTTTCTTGCTTTCGTTCTTTCTTTTCTTTTTTCTTTTTCTTTCTTTCTTTCTTTCTTTTTTCTTTCTTTCTTTTTTCTTTTTCTTTTTTTTCTTTTCTTCTTTTTCTTTTTTTCTTTTTCTTCTTTCTTCTTTCTTCTTTCTTCTTTTTCTTTCTTTCTTTCTTTCTTTCTTTCTTTTTCTATTTTCAAAGGAAAAAAAGACAAAAAATCTGATGGGAAAATCTTGAAAATGTTTAATATCAATCAAAGACATAAGCATAATAACTTTCTATTCGCAAAAGTTGTTTAATATTTTATCTTACATATTCATAAAATTATTGCAAGAAATTTACTTAATTCCTGCAATGAATTTGATGTAAGCAGTGAAGTTGTTTCGATTAGACAAATAGAGACCGAATTATTAATATATATTATGCGAATCTGTAATAATGTAATTGTTAATTCGAGTGTAATTCCAAAAATAAGGACTCTAAATCTGGTGATGCAGGGAAACTGTTCGTGTCGTTATTGGCCACATTGTTGTGTATGTTCTTTTAAAATTTTTCCAATTGCTATTGTGTTTAGATTTTTTGTATGTGTTTATCTCCCCACCATCATGAGCAGGATTCGGTACAAGGTTAACAAGGTAGTACCACTCCAGGTCAGAGTAGACCTGAGTAATGGCAATGAAGGGGTACTCCACACTCTCCAGAACTCCAGAACTGGAACCTCACCACTAGATGTAGCTGAACGTTTTCAGAAGCCAAATCGTCTTTATCGAATATTTTTGAAAATATTAAATAGAGTTTTAGCTGCCATAAATTCTAATCGGCTATGTGTAATTGATTTTTCGTGTCAACCCCAAAATTTGCTTTTCACCCGACTCAGCCCTTTGAAGAAATGTCCCAATACCCAGCAAATCAATGAAGAGACGGTGATGTCAGCTTTTTTTAAGTCGGCGCCATCACAACATTCTCCATGTTTGATTTTTCACTTTTTAAAAAATATGAAATTCTCTCAAACAGCGAAAGTTATAATAAATATTGATACCAAAAACTAGATCTCTTACTTGCACCATTGAGGAAATAGTATCAAAGATCGTCAGTTAAAATGCACTAAAAATCCTCGGTTTTGTAATATTTGGCCTAGAAATTGTTTCGAAAATTTAGCAATTTTAATATCTAAAACATAAATCTATTTTACTAAGATTTAACGAATAAGATATTATGACTAGAATTAGAATTGAAAATATCTCTCCCCCATGATCTTCGACACCTCCGATATGCTGCTTTTTACCCATCAATTAAGCTGTAACAAGGATATTTTTTATTAACTAATTTTATGTCAATTTGCAATTTTCCCCACATGGAAGACGTTACAGTTTCAAAATCGTCCTACCCTATTCTCCAATCAATGCAAATGACATGAAGGTGATATTGATGTTTCCTGGTGTCGGAATCAGTCGGAGGGGAAAACCCACACGTGCGACAATTTCGTCGCTGCAGCAAAGGAATCTTTCTAACAAGAAACCTGTGAAAAAAAATGCCAGAGGCAAAAATGAAGTCAGCAGAGAAATTCTTTAATTCTTACTAATTACGGGAAATTTGGGATAAAGAAGAAAAGAGAGAGAGAGAGAGAGAGAGAGAGAGAGAGGGAGAGAGAGAGAGAGAGAGAGAGAGAGAGAGAGAGAGAGAGAAACAAAAACTATTTCCTTAATATGAATATTCAAATTTCAAAATGAAATCTTAATAAGTGAAATGTTATAAGTCAATTATATTTCAAATTGAAACGGGATCAAATTTTCCTAAAAGTTAAACGAAGTAATTAAAATCAACTTATCCATTGCCAATTATTCATTTCCTGTTATCTCAAACTCGCAAATTACCTCCCCTTTTTTAACTTCGATTATATATCTTTAAGAAGATTTTAAAGTCGTGATACGTGATACGTGTCATATTCTTAATGTCTTAATACACATCGATTTCTTTTTAATGAAAATATAAAGGACTGGTTTAACTCAGTAGACAGAGCATCTACCTCATGACGCTTAAGGTTCCCGGTTCGATACCGGTCCTCGGCAATCTTTAATTAGATGAGAATACTTGATATCCTATAACTATAAATTATTTGTATCAAGAATAATTACAGGAATTTACTAAGGGTTATTATTAGTTACTTGAAAACGTATAATTGTGTACAAACAAATGACTATTATCGAACCGAAACAATTACTTCAAATCATATAATTGTGTATAGATTATTAGATTGTAATATTTGAGACCATACAAATGTATAGAAAAATACCAACAAAAACAACAACAACAAAAATAAAACAAAAAATTAATAACAAAAAACAACTACACAAAAATGTACATATGTTCGCCATTCCCTAATCACGAAGCATAAAATAACCCTTGATGTATTGACATGCCATTAATCAACCAACATATACAATATCAGGTAATTTATTTACTGCCTCAAAACTTGCTACCGGTGACTGCTGAAAAACCAACCCAGTTACGATTGAAGTCCGTAGTCGAAGCAGTGTTACTTGAAAGAAAACAACCAACTTGGGGCTTTTTTTCGACATTCAATTACATATAAAAAATCCAAAACGTTTATTTTTTTTCGCTATTTTCATTTAATTTTTGATATATTTATTTTCAACAATCAATTACAAGTAAAAAAAAAAATCAAAATATTTAGATATTCTTGTTTAAAAAAAACTAAAAACAAGACATTAAACAAACATGAATAAAAGAAAAACCGAGTATTTAGATATTCCATTATATTTTAATAAAAAAAACTATCTCTCTATCTATCTATCTATCTAGTCATCTTCATATCTATCTATCTATCTCCATTTGTTCATATCTATCTATATTATTTTGTTTGTTTATCTATCTATCTATCTATCTTCGGCTAGGGACTTCAATCGTAGCTGGGTTGGTTTTTCAGCAGTCACCGGTAGCAAGTTTTGAGGCAGGAAACCAGGACGGTCTTCCTCATAAATTACCCAATATCAAAGTAGTAAAGTTGGTGTAGTGACCTATTGTTGGTATCAGCCGAACATCGAGGGAGTTTCACTAGCGCAGAAGCTGTGTTACTTATTCGCTGAGTTGGCGAGGGCCGGTATTGAACCCGGAACCTTGTGATTCCGAGTGGATGCTTTACCGTTTAAGCTAATAAATGCAATATATTTATACAGAATCACATATCAATAAGTATACTCCATGCAAATTTTAAAAATAAGTTAATTTTCTCATACCTAATATCATCATCATCATCATCATCATCATCATCATCATCAGGTCGTGGTAGCAACAAAGATATACATGACAATCTCTCTCGAAACGTCTCTATTGTTGATCACCCTCAGGGGTCCTCTGTGCGGCATACAGAATCTGCATAGAGCTGATCAATGCATTTCTTTGTTGGACGGCCAACACTGGTGAGCCCATGTTCAGTCTTCCACCGGAGAACGTCACTTATAAGTTCGTTCTTTATTCTCCAGCAGTGTCAAGCATGTCTTTTTCGGCTCACTTGGTTTGTGCGATAGGGGACAAGTGGTCGTACAGCAGTTTTCTTGTAGGCTGTTGTTTCCCCGATTCGTTTAAGACCGCACGCTGCATTCTTGTGCAATTTGGTTAAAGACAGTTTAAAAAACAACATTGTGCTTTCCGAGTACGGGTACTTTCGACCATCTTTGTTCTTTTTGTGAACGTTGGTGCTCTTATATTGTGTAGTGATAAAAGTGACTGAATAAGGTCGAAAGTACCCATACTCGGACTACTAAAACAGAGATTTTGGATAGTTTCAAAACTATCTACAACCACAACTTGCGACATCTGGTGCATCAAAACAAAAGCTGAATATAAAGAAAAACACCTGACACTTCCATTATCAACTTAGCATCCCTAAATGCACATTATATATATATATATATATATATTATATATATATATATATATATATGTATGTGTGTGTGTGTGTGTGTGTATTGTGTGTATGCGTGCGTGCGTGTGCGTGCGTGTGCGCATTTGTGTGTCTGTAGTTGGTGAATACCGGTAAAAAAGTTGAATATAAAACTAAACATTTAAATCTTTTATTATGAGATAAAACATGCATAAATACACATATATATATATATATATATATATATATATATATATATATATATATATATATATATATATATAAGTTACGAGAAAGGAAATGAATCCGACGGTATAAGTATAGATAAAAGGATATAAAAACACACAATATGCTGTTAAAGTGAAAATATTTTATATCATATTCATAGCTAATATTGAACAATGTTTCGATTTATAAGAATCATCTTCGGAGTAAAAACAAGCTCTGAAGATGATTTTTATAAATCGAAATATTGTTCAATATTAGCTATGAATAGGATATAAAATGTTTTCATTTTAACAGCATATTGTGTGTTTTCATATCCTTCTCTCTCTCTCTCTCTCTCTCTCTCTCTCTCTCTCTATATATATATATATATATATATATATATATATATGTGTGTGTGTGTGTGTGTGTGTGTGTGTGTATTTTATAGTTGGTGAGTCCCGGTATCGAACCCATAACCTTATGATTTCTAGGTGGATGCTCTACTCCAAAAAATTGTCATCAAATCCCACATCCTGAGTATTATGAATTTTACAAGTATAAAAACGGATTAAAATCGAATCCGTTTTTAGTCTCAGTCTAGCATGTCAATGGCATTAAAGAAATGAAGTAGGTTTTGGTGGGGTGTGGGTGTGTGGGGTTGGTTGTGTTGAAGGCAGACCACATCCGGTCAATAACTCCAACCTTTTTTTTTTTTTTAAAGATCTCACAGACGAGATCAAATTGCTAAAGAATCCCAGATGATAAAGAAGTCCCGTCTCATCGAGATCCCACTCCCTCACCCCCATTGGTTAAGTTCGTGCTGATAACCTTTTTGCTCCGTGCAGAAATACGAAACGCCGGTTGTTATTTCATCGCCGATAAATACGAACTCGCGGCTTTGATTTCGTTGCCCCCAAAATAAAACGGCGGGGAGGAGGACGGGGGGATCGATTTCAAGCCGCCATATTTGAGACTCGATCAGTTATTTGTCGCAGTCATAATATTTTTCTTTATCAAACCGGCAAATTCTAATAATTTTCTGTTCAATTTTGCGGTAAATAAGTATTACCCATGTGCAAAAGTTTCCAGCAGTACACTTTAAACTAATTAAAATAAAAGTTTATTGTACTGTCTATTCATATATAATGTTATTTTCTTCATACACCCCCCCCACATATATATATATTTATTTATATAATGGATAAAAGTCTATAAAAGATAAGTCCCATTCCAACGGGCATGTATTGTACCAACTGAGATTAATCGAAAACTCGATTAATTCAACGGATGTAACCCTGAAGAATCAATCGATGAAACTCGAGTAGGTTACTTTTATCCATTACATAAATAAATTTTTGCTCTACATTGTATTAAGCACTTTGTGTTTGTTTTTTCTCAGTCTTAACCCCTGGATACTGTGCGCTTCCAACGATCGTACTCATACCCACCGGTAAGCTACTACTCATACATCAACACACACACACACACACACACACACATATATATATGTGTGTGTGTGTGTGTGTGTGATTTATATGAAAAAGGGTGACTTACCGGTGAAATTGGTCACAATGGTTAGTTGATGCAAGTTTCACAATGATAAGACAGCGATATAATAAATATAAAGTGTTCAATACGTGAGTAGTGCAAATTTATTATTATAATGGTACACAGTAATAACCTACTCGAGTTTCACCATAAGGATCTGAATTCACGTGCAACCGGTTGTAATTAGTCAATATCTTGATTGATTCAGTGGTTTTAACCCTGAAGATCCTTATGGTGAAACTCGAGTAGGTTATTACTTTGTACCATTATGATAATATATATATATATATATATATATATGTGTGTGTGTGTGTGTGTGTGTGGTAACGGTTATAATGTATAGCAATAATAGCGATCTACACAATGATAATGAATGGGAGACTAAAAGGAGAAAAGTAGTGGAAGGAAGAAAATTGTTTATTGATAAAACAAGGGCCCTTTCGTCCGGTGCTTTTCAAGTTTCACACTCGGAAACGATTAAAAGTCAAATAGTAAATTAATTAAGACGTAATTAAGTTTGGTTAGTGTAAGGGGGTTGGGGAATTGGTTAGATGAAGGGGGAAAAGAGAAGGCATGGAAGTGTGAGGAAATGAGGAGACAATTTAGGTTGGGATGAAGAGATAAATTTTGATACATAGGCAAAAAAAAGGGGGTGAAAGAGGAAGGTAAAGGCGGTGGGATTGGGTCAGTGAGGGAGGAGAAAGTCAAATTCATTGGTGAAAATTTTTTATTATTTTTTATTCAAAATGTTTTCCCTTTCATCTAACCAATTCCCCAACCCCCTACACTAACCAAACTTCCTCACCTGACCTCCTTTCCCTCACACTTAGTGACCAACTCCACCTATATCCACCCCTACCTATCCTCTCCCCTTTTATTACTCCCTTTACTGTTTTTTGGATCAAATTTCTCTCCAAGAAGGCTAACCCTCCTCCGCTACAAACTCGACCCTTTCACAATGTATTTTTCCACTATCCCTCTGATTATCCTCTCTCTTCGCTTTTGATTTCCTTCTCCTTTTGTCCCAATGATTCCCGTCTGACCAATCAAAATATTTCCACACAAACACTAACCCACCCACTTGATCTCTTGTCCCATCCACCCCTCCCGTCCACTTCCCCTCTATAAAACACTTGTATGATACCCTTGATAATCAATAAAACGACTGATGATGCCGAGCCCAAAGCTCTAGCGAAATATATCCTACATACGTTTGTCTTAGTGTTGTCCTTGTGTTCCTCATATCTCTACTACATTCTGTCGGATTTATTCCAATCCTCTTTCGTCATATATATATATACACACACACACACAACACACACACACACACACATATATATATATATATATATATATATATATATATATATATTACTGAACTTTTTCTGGGATCACTTCAGTTAGAGTTTGTCTTTCCTCTTAGAACATCAGCATTGAAATCCTGTCTTTTACCTGAGCTTGAACTCTAACCAGCAGTTTTGAAATGATACACTCAACTATTTCAGTTTCACCGGGATAGTCTAAAGAAGTACAAAGGTTTACTCAGCCCAACACAAGACTTTTTTTAGTTGGGTGCGTTCTTATAAATTAAATCCTGGAAAAGATAAACTTTGTCGTAAAAATGTTTTTAAAAATTTAAATTGCGAATTTATTGTCTTTAAAAATGTCCTCCTTAAATTAAAAAAAAACAAAGTTATACGTGATGAAATAAAATCCTTTTGTTGAATTCAAATCTGATTTGATTCTGTGAGAAGAAAATCTCATTTACAATTTTAGTTTTCACTTTTGTTTTTATCAATAACTTGATCTTTTTAAATCCATTGTCAACTTAAATTTGTTGGAATAATTTTAAACCCATAAATATTTACACATTCCATGAATTAGTAGATCATTTACACAAATATGTTAATTTTATATTTGAAATATTAATGTAATTCTCCCCGATTTTGTGATTTGCTTGAAATCTCCAATCATATTCAGTGAGTTATTTTGAAATAAATCACTCTCTACCCCCAAAAAAGAACAGAATTTTATGAAGAACATGATGTTCCCCCCCCTCCCCCACTTCTAACTAAAATGTTTTATTCAATCCATAATCCATTTCTTCTTTGATTATTCAGGTTAGAATTTTCCACATCATAATTAAACAGGTTTTAGTTTCTGGTTCCTTTTTTGGGGGGTGTCTTTTTGGATCAGGTTAGTCTTTACTCCTTTTGTCATCTATTCGGGCTTTTCCCTTTTGTCATCCATTCAGATATGTTTGCTTCTTGTAGGCAATTACACAGAGGTCGGACCAATGTATCGTACATGGATGTGTATTTTTAAAACTAGAATCCTTGTAATCCATCATGGTCTGATGTTTTCAAGATTGGTACTATGATGAGTGTGTCTCTCAGCGAGTGTAGTTGTATGCCTGCTTCATGTCCTTCCTCGATTCCGTGCTTTTTTTTCATATAATAATAATAATAATAATAATAATAATAATAATGGGCTGTCCTCTTGTAAGATACTCCGGATCATTTATAAAATGCACAAGAGAGGAACTCCGGTAGATGGACCAAAAGACAAGGAACCTCATGACCATGCTCAAAGCATTACAACCGAGAAACGGCCGATGTTTTCAAGATTAGTACTTCTAGCAAAAAAAGTAAGAAAGAAAAAACCCTCCGGGCGATGTAAAAATTCATTTTTAAAACATATTGCTTGAGGTGAGTGGATAAAATTAGATAGATAAAATAAAACATTTAATATCTTTAAAAATCGATTACTTAATAAGCCTCTTATTCATTCCACTCCACTGAGATGTTTCTTTTTTTAAATAATTATACAAAATTTTATTAGAATTGAACAAATATTTTAATTTTATTACAAAATATATACTTTTGTAAAAAGTTATATGGTTCCTGGGGGCCCCTATAGCCCCCAATGGAGAACCTCTGATATAAAATCTAACCATTTGCCAAACATCTTACTTTACATAAAACCACCACAGTATCTTCTCATACGTCTTCTTACTGCTTGCTTGGTCAATGCTTTCTGTGCCTACATTGTGTTTTTAAAGATCCACAGATTGATGGGTATTAACGCAACTTGATCGGGGCTTCTTGAGACTAGTCGGAAGGTTATGAGGAATGAGTTGTCGAAAACCTTGGCAACTATAAGAACAAGACAACATTTTGTAAAGAACGGGATGCCCCCCCCCATTTAAATGTTTGATTCAATCCATTTCTTTAAGCAAATATGCGTAGCCTTAATCTCTAAACATTTGACCAATTTCTCACTGAAGATATAACAACCGATCTATCATCTTCTTTTATTTGCACATATAAAATTACTTTTAGATATTTTATTTCTTTTACGATTTATCTTAGTCATTTCTTTTATTATTTATCTTTTAAGTCCAAGAAAAACAGTTTGAAAGAAAGTCGATTTATGCAATTAAATTCTAGATTCGCAAAATCAAATAGAAAGAAAACAATCTCAAGTGATATTTTCCTCCATATTCTAATTTCTAGGATTACTTTATGTCTAGGACGTTAGGGAATATCGTTCATTTATATTATATATATTATACATATATATATATATATATATATATATATATGTGTGTGTGTGTGTGTGTGTGTGTTATGTTCTTGTGAACGTTGTTTGTTTGGTCTTTTTAAAGCATTGGAAATAACAACAAAAACAAGAAAAACTGAACAAAATCAGATTTTTTAAAATATGTTCAACCGTTGCTCTGTTTCTGGTTTAATCTATTCCTATATTTCGGGCGAACCTTCACCCTTTCTCAAGGTATGTCCGACGGTCTGGAGAGAAAAATGCAATGTTGTATATGAGGGCAAAAAAATAATTAAATGAAGTGGATGGATTCGGCGTTTTTTAGCCGTTAATTTTCTTTCGAAATTGTGTGACGTAACTCATCCGAAATACGATCATGGTAATCGTTCGAAATGTTGCATGACTTTGATCGTGAAAGTGATGTGTAACTTAAAGAAAATTAAAGAATAAAAAAAAAAAAAAAAAAAAAAAAAATAATGATATTACGTCACAGCATTAGTCTTCGGCTCCTCGCCGTGTTTTAGGCCGAAATACGCGTTTTCATTGAATTTCTGCATTTTTTTTTATCATATATATATATATATATATATATATATATATATATATGTATATTTTTGTGTCAAAAGAAAATGAATAGGAAAATGTAATACGAAATAAATAAATAAAAGCAAAAACTTTTATACTTCATTGTATATATTATATATATATATATATATATATAAGGTGTGTCAAAAATGTATCCAGATTTTTCGAACTTTTGACACACCTTGTATTCTGAAAAAATAACGTTCCATTCATTAATTTTTTTCAGAATAAAAGATGTGTCAAAAAGTACTAAGTTTAAATCTGTATTCACCAAGATAGAAATGAAGATTGAATGAACGTTATTTTTTCAGGATACAAGACGTGTCAAAAAGTACAAAAATCTCGATACCTTTTTGACACACCTTGTATAAACGATTTAAAATGAATGGTCGAAAACCAGACCGACTCGAGTTTGATGTAGTTCACAAATCTTCAGAGATCTTTGAATTCAGAAGTTTTTATATTTGTGTTGCATAGCGCCTTCTTCACTGGCACTAAATAATTATAATGTTGCATACCTCTTCTTCTTCACTTACTTGGACATCTATTCTTCTGCTGGCAGTCTTGGTATGCTTCTGATCTTTGGTATATCTTCATCTTGACTTGGTTTGGTCTAGCGTCTTGGATCTGCTATCTTCTAAGGTCTAGTGTCTGGAATTGACTTGGGGATTTCGGTCTGGTTTTCTGTTAGGGATTTCTCGTTATCAGAAGCCCTGTGTTATTGTTAGTTTTTAGATAATAAACACAAGACTTCGATTTACTTTTGATCTTATTTTATTGTTAAATCCCCACCAGACATCTGCTAACTAACATAGCGCGCCTGAGTTCCAGTTTAGGCAGGACCTAAAATGGCCGACTTCTCTGCCTGACGTCTAACTGAAAACTGGGGACTCAAAAGGTCCCACGTGACTTCGCATATTTGGCAGGCTTCTGTAATTTTCCATGGAAGGACCCGGCCATGATATGAAAAGGGTCATCCCCTCAGAATTACAGGGGATTGACAATAATCTTATGCAACCGCATAGATTATGTAACATTTGGACGAAGAAGACAGACAGATACTCGACCGATATGAAAAAACCCGGACACTCGACGAAATGGATGCCGTAACCCGATTGTAGATGACGTTAGAAGAATGAATAATGAATAAATAAAAGGTATGGTGCCTCTATTAATACAGCAGAAGCAGCAGCAGCAGTGCCAGTGATTGGACAATAGAAATCTACCCCAGGTCACGTGGTAGTCAACGAGTCTATATTTAGGAGTAGGCATCTATCACCCGCCTTATATCAGAAAATAATTCAACAATAGCTCTCTTAGGGGAGGAACAAATCCAATTTTACCCGTGTCTTGTCTCATTACCAGATACCCTAATAATCTGTCTTGTTTCTGGTATGCTATAACGCTTTATAGTTCATGCATAACCACTCTCCCATAAGTATGTTACTGTATTATCAGTGACTTCGCTTGTGGAAACTCAAACTGAATTCGAATGAACTGTTTCATCTATGTAGGGTTATTTACGTATTTGCCTGGATAGTTGTCTGCCCGTATAGGGTCGCTGGTTCCCGCTAGGGGCCTGGTCTGTTTAAGCGGCTGATTTTAACTTCTCTCTCTTTCCCTGCTGCTCGACCTACGAGACACAATGAGGTAGTCTTATGACCACCCCCTTCTCGTTGGGGCTTCGGCCCTCAACGCCGGACTTGTCACTGTAAGTGATTCATACAGCATGGACTATTCTTAGTCTCATGTCTGTTGCTTTTATGTTTATCCTTTTTACATGTAACTTTATATTACTTATGTATGTATGTATTATGTGCCCTGTTAATTCTTGTGCTATTATATAAAATGTTTTGTCCCTCAACCTTTGTCGGAGTTTGTTTGCGTTCCAACGAGTTATGACTTTGTCATAACCTTTGAATCTTACATCTACATTTTAGACATAATTCTGGTATTCCATTGTCAGGTACATATTTATTTACCCAATCCCTCTGTCACGAGCAGGATGTAACACAAAATCAATTTTTAACTTTTTGCTTACTTTATGCCACTCACAGCGGCTCTCACACCACTCTGTTTAAACGCATACCACACCCAGACAAAGAACAAAAACTGATAGGTACTTCATTATAATTGAGCAGAAGACTCAGATTACAATAACAATAGACATTATTTGAATAAAATGAGTTCTGAGTTGAATAGATAGTAAACCTCTGAAACATCGCATCATACAGGAAAAATGCCAAGAAAATTTGGTACAGCCGTTGAGCAAATTTGGTCGGTAAAGAGTTAAGCAAAATATAGCAGATCAGAATTCAGATTTTTCTTTCTTCTTAACTAATTCCAATCCAGGTTTTCTCCAGGCATCTCGTTAAAGTACAAGAGGTGTAACCATACAGTAGTACTGACACGGCTATATATTCGAAGTACTTCAGTTTTATTTTCTCAAATTTCCATATGGTCTCTAAACTGTCAATAGCAGTCCATGCCTTACACATGTTGATATCGTTTTCAGTAGATGAGATATTGCTATCGAAGTATAGAATAAGAAAAAAGAAAGCTGTATAGTAAGAGATCCTATATTTATTTATCTAATCCCTCCGCACGCGTGCAGGATGTGACACATGGTCGATTTCAATAACGGAGTTATGGTTTGAATTTGAGTTTTTCTTCAACTTGAGCGGTTTTCATAACTCTTTGCCGACTTTAAGTAGCTCACATTGGCTCTCTTACCACTACAATCCTACCGTAAGCTGCTGACAGTGGCTTTCACACGTTTCCCTTGTTTAGAATGAACACATTTCTACGTGAACATTCTGTTATCTTTTGTTTTTTCTGTGGTGAATAGGTAGTGAACTTTGAAATATCCCATCATACAAGTAAAAAATACAAAGAAAATTTGGTACAGCCGTGAGGGAAAGAGTTAAAGAGAACAGTCTGCCCTACTATTTACTCAAAACTGGAGGGAGGTTAGTTGTATTCATACCTTCCCTAAGTGATGTGAAATGCAACCAGCATTGTCCAAGATTTGAACTCGTATCGTCGAGTACCTGTCCATTTCCATAACCATTGTATTACGGGCGCAAATACTAGCAGCAAAAATATGTCACCTTTTTCAAACTGATACTAGACAGGTTTCAATCCCAAGTGAGTAACATGATCGAACCGTTATAATCCCAAGTGACTAACATGTTCAAAGCGTTACAATTCCAAGTGAGTAACATGTGCAAAGCGTTACAATCCCAAGTGACTAACATGTTCAAACCGTTACAATTCCAAGTGAGTAACATGTTCAAACCGTTACAATTCCAAGTAAGTAACATGTTTAAACCGTACACAATTCCAAGTGAGTAACATGTTCAAACTGTTACAATTCCAAGTAAGTAACATGTTCAAACCGTACACAATTCCAAGTAAGTAACATGTTCAAACCGTACACAATTCCAAGTGAGTAACATGTTTAAACCGTTACAATTCCAAGTGAGTAACATGTTCAAACCGTTACAATTCCAAGTAAGTAACATGTTCAAACCGTTACAATTTCAAGTGAGTAACATGTTCAAACCGTTACAATTCCAAGTGAGTAACATGTGCAAAGCGTTACAATTCTAAGTGAGTAACATGTTTAAACCGTTACAATTCCAAGTGAATAACATTTTCAAACCGTTACAATTCCAAGTGAGTGACATGTTCAAACCGTCACATTATACAATTTAGTGTATTTCATGAATTTCATGCGATGAGCACACGGAAAATATGCAGAAAAATACAATTGAATTTAATTCTTTTGAAAAAATATTTCTTCTTTTGCATCGTTCCAGTTTTTGTCTGTAGCAGTCTGCCGAATGAATAAAAACATAATTTGTCTTTTGCTACGAAACTACAAAACAAACAGAAAAATTCATTGCAGACATTAAAGTTAAATTCAGTAGAAAATGCTAATTTCGCTTTTGTTAAAGCAATCAAATTTTTAATATTCATATTTGAATGGAACCAACTTTTTACTTTCATAAAGCTATATATATATATATATATATATATATATATATATATATATGTGTGTGTGTGTGTGCGTGTGAGTATGTGTGTGTGTGTGTGTGTGGTGTGTGTATTGACAGCAATCTTTCTCGTAAACATCTTGTGTTGAATACTGCAGAAATAATGTTTTCATCTTATTTTGTGCTAATTTTCATTTTCTCAAATATTCCTGGTCACCATTTATTCTCACCCTTTCATTTCTTTGTAAATATCTTCATAAATAAACAGAAAATAACCAAATTTACGTTAACTTGTTTTGCTCTTTGCTGTTTTTTTTATCAGCCATGCGTTGTCAGATCTATTCTACAATATTTACTGAAATTTCTGTTCTGGTTTCTTTGTTTAATGGCATATCAACCTTTGTAGGTTATTGAATGCCAAAACCATCCTTCTTGTAGAAGAACAACAGTAGTATTATTTAATCCATAGCTGGAGGGATGAATGGGTTCATACCTTTCCCAAGTGTATTAGTCCGAAAGTGAAGGTAATAGCTCGACTGGAGTTCGAACTCGCTTGCTACGATGTCGCAGTCCAGCTTTTTAGCCATTACAGCACTAAAATATCATCAGCATTTGCATACACCATTGGTCTCAGTTTAGGTTATTATCTCTCTCTCTCTCTCTCTCTCTCTCTCTCTCTCTCTCTATATATAATATATATATATATTATATATATATATATATATATATATATTAAAAATGATATGCTCGATTATGTCAGTCTGTTACACTATCGGTAATATATTTGCTGTTAGAAATTGAGATGATTTGAACGAGAATTGGTCAAGTTATTAGACTACGAAATGATATATTTTTTTCTGAAACACCTTGTTTACGTATATATATATATATATATATATATATATATATATAATATATAATTTTTTATGGTGGAGGGATGAAAAACAGTATGGCCGAAAAGGAGTAAAGAATAAAATTGCTTTTGTATACAAAGAGCGGGACGGAATTTGTCGATGAGGGGCTTCGAGCCCCTCATCAACAAATTCCGTCCCAGCTAGGTGTAACTCGTTGGTTCAAATCATCTCAAATTCTAACAGCATATATATATATATATATATATATATATATATATATATATATATATATATATATATATATAAGTTTACAATTATAAAAATAAAACTTGTATGTTACCTTGTGTGTGTTGTCTTAAGCACATCATGGAACCCCCCCCCCAAGAAAGCAGCTGTACAGATGTTGTATACTCTCTTTCCTTACTTCTATTCTTCTAGCGACTCCTCTAGCGTCTGGACTTCGTCTTGGGACTTCATGTCTGGTCTTCCATTGGGGATTTCTCTATATCAGAAGCCCTGTGTCATTGGTAGTTTTTAGATAATAACACAAGACTTCGATTTAACTTAGATCATATTTTATTCTGAAATCCCCACCAGACTACCTGCGCAGATTGAGTAGGAGCGTGCATAACACGACTTACCACCGTCGTGGTCTTTGGCCGATCTGACTAAAAATCTATTTCTAATCTAAACCGGAAGAGGGTCTTCTCCACCGATTCTCACGGTATCCACCGGAAGGTTCAGGATGAGGTCAAGCCTTGTCACTCACCCTTCAAGGCCGTGGGCTGCAACTTATAACAGCCATTTTGGTTTCTACACTACTGTACATAAATATTAAGAATCTAATAATTATGTAACACGGAAACTTACCTCCTATCACACCATCCAAGAAAGACGGAATGCACATGCTGGACATTGCTGGAGAAGGAAATGGGCACAAGGAGACGAATTCAAATCCGGGACGAAGCTGTTTGTATTTCACATAGTGCTTGGGAAAGGTATGGATCCAACTATTCCCCTTTCAGTTATGGATAAGTAGTAGGGTGGACTGTGATCTTTAACATTATTTAGGCAACCAGTCTAGGAGAAAGAAAACTCATAATTCAATCATGTTATATTCCACTTAAGAAATTGACCTTGTGTCACTTCATGCTCGTGCGGAGTAGTTGGTAAATGTATGAGTGTATGAATAAATGTACGTGCGTATGTATCTGTCTATCTTTATCCATATATCGACTTCTGTGCATATCTATCTATCTATCTATCTATTTATTTATATAGCTAGCTAGCTGAAAGCATAAATTCTCTCTAGATCACTGTTCAAGACTTTATTGGGTGATCACCTAAATAACAGCAGGTACCGTGAACAACCTGAGACATTTGTTTATCAAGAATTTATGTTATTTATTCCCATGATTCTCTTGCCATCAATCCCTATTGATCATCACTCATTTTTTGTCTAGTTTCATGAGAGTTTTTTTTTGTGCACATGACCCTATTGAATAAAAATATCTTTAAAGAGATTTGTATGACCTAGAGATGGGACCCTAACAGATATTACCACTCTGGGTCAAAGTAGACCTGTGAGTAATGGCAATGAAATGGTACACCCACACTCACTAGGAGAAGCCTTACCATCAGAGGCAGTTTAGTGTTATACCCAGGACAGGTCTTCCACACAATATCCAGAATCCACACAGAGCTGATTGATTTAGGTTTTTGTTGTTCAGCCTACACTGGTGTGTCCAAGTGTAGATGTCAAGAGGAGAACATCACTTATGAGCTCATCCTTGCTTCTCCAGAGTGTCCACCATTTCTTGTTTGTGTGATAGAAGGTAAGTGGCTATACAGCTACTTTTTGTGGAGTGCTGCTTCCAAGATTTGTTCAATACACCATGCAGCATCATTGTGTAGTTTCTATCTAGCTTTTAATATCTTTTTACTTTTTAATATTTAGACACGCTACGCTTTCATTTTTTGCAAGTTCACAAAGTATGTTTCGTATCTCGATGTCAGAATTCAATTATTCTCTAGTTGTGTAATGGTTCAAGAATTAGTTCAGATCATTACTACTGTGTAATTAGTTCGATCCTCATTAAATACCTCACTTACCGTCAAGTCACTCTGAAAATACCAGTAACCGCTAGATCACCGAAGCTAATCAGCGATGAGTCTGTTCAATACCTAGTTATGTGACCACTTAAGCAACACTAGTTACAGTAAGTGACCTTAATCAAAATGACTTGATTCGGCATTAAATGATCCGAAAAGGGTTGATATGCCGTAAAACAAAGCAACTAACCAATCATCTCAGTATGTTCCTATAAATCTATTTAACTATGTCATTGAGTGAAAAGGAGTGAAAAATAGAGGAAAGAAGCCGCCGCATAAAAGAGAGTTAAAAGGAAGGAGAGACAACAGCATCTCCAGCATGCATCACCTTTTGTTTACAATCACTGTACCAGAGACTGCCATTCAAAAATTGGTCTGTTCAGCCACTCACGTAGCTGTAGATAAAAAAATGGACTCTACGCCATCGTCTTTAATAGACGGAAGGATGCCAATTTATGTCATTTATAATTTTTATTAATATCACAATGACATTTATTGTAAGAAGCAAAACAATGCTATGCACTCTGGGAAACTATATCATATGACTTAAAATATTTTAATTCATTATTGATTTTCTCTAAAAAAAATGTCTAATAGAAATATGAAAGGAGTTATAAAAAGAAGCTTTCAAAGAAAAGAGAACAAAAATGACGGTGATGGGATTAATAATAGGCGTTGGTGTATCCACAAATAGAGACGCTAGCTTAAAAAAAAAATTAAGGCTAATGATAATATGACACCGAGGAAAGAAGCCAGTCGAGTGTCTTTGCCACAGGTCAGAAGGCAAGGTTCTCTTTTTTGATGATAAAAACCACAGCGTCTTTTCTTTCTTTAAATACAACCCTCTTCAGTTTTTGTATTTTGGGTCAGACAGATGAGGGTGTTCGTGTGTGCGTGTGTGAGTGTGTGTGTGTGTGTGTGTGGTGTGTGTGTGAGAGAGAGAGAGAGAGAGAGAGAGAGAGAGAGAGAGAGAAAAGGAGAGACAGATAAAGAGAGAGATAGAGAAGAGAGAGAGAAGGAGAACAGAGAGAGAGAGAGAGAGAGAGAGAGAGAGAGAGAGAGAGAGAAAAGGAGAGACAGAGAAAGAGAGAGAGATAGAGAAGAGAGAGAAGGAGAGACAGAGAGAGAGAGAGAGAGAGAGAGAAAGAGAAAAGGAGAGACAGAGAAAGAGAGAGAGAGAGATAGAGAAGAGAGAGAGAGAAGGAGAGACACAGAGAGAGAGAGAGAGAGAGGAGAGAGAGAGACAGACAGAGAGAGACAGAGAGAGAGAGAGAGAAAGAGAAAAGGAGAGACAGAGAAAGAGAGAGAGAGATAGAGAAAGAGAGAGAGAGAGGAGAAGAGAGAGAGAGAGAGAGAGAGAGAGAGAGAGAGAAAAGGAGAGACAGAGAAAGAGAGAGATAGAGAAGAGAGAGAGAGAAGGAGAGACAGAGAGAGAGAGAGAGAGAGAGAGAGAGAGAGAGAGAGAGAGGAGAGAGAGGGGGGGTTCTCTCTCTAAGAGAGAGAAAATGAAAGTGAAAGTAGAAATGAAAGAGAATAAAAAAAAGAATCTATAAAAAGTGATCGTCTACTGGTTCCTATCCAAATTTGTTCAGCTGAAGGTCAGATGTTTAACACTCGACATAGATCCGATTGTCTGGTGGGAGATTTTAGTCTTCCGAAAAGTTGTGAGGTAACAATTACCGATTCGGATTCGGAATCGGATTCGGAATCAGGTGCTCCAAAAATGTTCAAATATCAAACAAAAAGCCGCAATGTAAAGTGAGATGCGGTAGATATGAGTTTCGTAAAAAAAAAAAAAAAATATGAATAAACCGAGTATGGAAATTATTGTCAGATACGAAACTGGCCAGGAGAAATATGAATAAGCAAACCAATAGATTTGAGATTGGGTCTATATCCTAAGGAAGCGCGTGGTGTAATGGATAAAGTCATAGGAAATGGACTCGCCGCCCGAGTTCAAATCCTGGACGTGGTAATTGCATTTCACTTAGCGGTAATACCCTTGGGAAAGGTATGAATCCTACTCTCCTCCAGCTATGGGTAAATAGTAGGGCAGATTGGGCTCTTAATAAGAATTAACCTGTTGAATAATTGACGCAGCGCAGTGCGCATTCTATAAAAAAGCCCATTTCTACGTATTATATATATAAAAAGTAAAGTCGTCGGGGCGGCCTAAAGTCGGTATCGGCCAATCAGCGAGGGAGTCTATCCCCTTTTCACTAGCGCTAGACCAAGGAGATTGTTTTGGCATCTGAGGTGGAGCACCACACCTACCATCAGCACCTTACTTTACCGCACAGATCCCTGTGCTACTCATACGCTGAGTTGGCGAGGACCGGAATCGAACTAGGAACCATGTGGTTTCTAGTCGAAAACTCCTACCGACTGATATTATATATATATATATATATATATATGATATATATAGAAATAAATCCGACAATATTAAGAAATTTGAAAAAACAAGTGTTCCAAAAATAAGATAAACTTATTTATCAACGCTTAAACGTTTTGGTTTCTTTGAACCTTAATCGGGACGTATCAAGGGGTGAAGAAATTGATGGATGTTTTTATAGATGACAGGAGATTTAAAAAAATCTATAAAACATCCATCAATTTCTTCCCCTTGATACATCCCGATGAAGGTTCAAAGAAACCGAAACGTTTAAGCGTTGATAAATAATTTATCTTATTTTTGGAAGACTTGTTTTTTCAAATTTTCTTATATATATATATATATATATATATATATATATATATATATATATATATGTCATCCACAGACACGTGTTTCAACGTTTACATCTCATCAGTTCGGTTTAACTTTTTAACAGCCACCTCTACCCGGGAGCAAAACCCGAAAGAATTTTCGTCTGCCAAGCAGCCGTCAGCGAGTGTCAGTCCGGGGCGAACAATTAATTGATACTTACTTACAGGATATATGTTTTTACAACCACCGGAGAACTCAAGTCTGTAAACAACAGGCAAGTAAATGCTTACGCTAAACAATGTAATTTCAATTAATGTCTCCCCTATATATATATATAATATATATATTATATATATATATATATATATATATATATATATATATATGGTAATTATGATTGCAAATTAAACTTGATATTTTTAGACAATTACAGAGTTTCAATGTAGTGAGTTTGGTCATAAATAATATCTAATATTATACGTTTAGATTCGATAATTTTCCACTGGAAATGATAAATCTTGATATTTTGGGTTTAGATGAAAATCTACTTTTATTGTAATGAGTGTAATTGTTTATGGACAATGAACATTTAAAATCAGTTGTAATAGACTACAGAGGAATGGATATACCATCGTATATAGCAGTTTTGGGCTTCCGTATAAAACTAGCTGATGTTGCACATGTTGTTTTTTGAGTCTGATTTTAGATTATTAAATAGATCGTTTTTATTGTTCTAGAGAAAATAAAGTATTATATACAAGACAGGTAATTCCATGTCAAATCACCCAGAAAAAAAAAAAATTGTCACCCACCGCCTTCAATTTTTATGAAATTTTGTACAGCTGTTGACTAGGTTAAAGTTAGACAATCCCCCAAATTTGAGCTTTCAATATCAAATATTCGCTGAGTTATGTCCATTTTGCAATCTTTTTTTTTTGTCTATAAAATGTGTTCTAGGGCTCTCTTACTCCTAAAAATTGGTTTATAGAAGCTTTTACTCTAAGTAATCCAAAAATATTATCAAAATAGGGATAAAATTAAGCCCTGTTACGTTATTAATGATTTCTGATTTCTTCAATGCAAGATCAATAAATGAAAAAATCACAATGTGGCACTACATATAATTTTTTCCTTTAAATTATTATTCTACATATATTGAACATTATTTGTACCAAAAATGGAGTTTGTTTTTTGCTCACAAGCGAAGTTAAAACATCAATTAAGTTTGGCACTTTTACGTTCAGCCATTGAATAAGCACCATATGAACAAAATAACTGTCAGAGTTCGATAGAAATTATCAAGATTATGTTGGTGGTTGGATATATTTAAAATAGTAAACAAACAACATATTTCCCATGTATCAATCATATTGCTTGCAAAATTCTGACAACATACAAACGTCAATATCGACACCACATTACATTTTAGAATTGAAAATTGGAAGGTAAAAATATCCTAGGTGCCAACAATTTTCCCTGTGAAATTTGCCCCCCCCCTGTATTTAACACAATGAAACTTACATAAAATTAATATTATCTTGAAAAACTTTCTTCCATTCGAAAAAGAAACATTAAACAAACTCGTGATGATTTTAGAATTTTTTTTTTCAGCTTACGGAAATAATGTAAATTATGATTGAAAAACAATGTTTTCATTTTTGCACCGATAAATCAACTGAAATTTAACGTAGCCAAAAAAAAATTACGATAAGACGATTTAAAAAAAAATCTATGAAAAATCAATTAATGGTCCGATTTCACGAAAATTTCCATAACTATTTACCTTTGGATGTGAATATGTCTGAAATAGTTTTTTCCTAAATATATTAGGGGAAATATTTTTTTACGAGGTCTACTTTATTTTATGAGATATTTAAAAAAGGAACAGTCAAAAAACGTTTTTACTTTTTTTTTCTATAAAGATAAGAGTCTGAATAACTATATAAAAAAATTCTATGATATTAAAGGCAGTAGTTTTTGTAGAAAAAAATCATGAATTCTGAAATAAAAAGTCGTAACTTATACGATGTATAAGACGCAGGGCAATTTTTGAGCCAGCATTTTGGAAAAAGTGCGTCCTATATGCCGTCAAATACGGTACGATAAAATCATACTGTTACTGATACTAGCACACACACACACACACACACACACACACACATGAAAGTGAAAGTAGAAATGAAAGAGAATAAAAAAAGAATCTATAAAAAGTGATCGTCTACTGGTTCCTATCCAAATTTGTTCAGCTGAAGGTCAGATGTTTAACACTCGACATAGATCCGATTGTCTGGTGGGAGATTTTAGTCTTCCGAAAAGTTGTGAGGTAACAATTACCGATTCGGATTCGGAATCGGATTCGGAATCAGGTGCTCCAAAAATGTTCAAATATCAAACAAAAAGCCGCAATGTAAAGTGAACACACATACACACACAAGCGCGCGCGCGGGGCATTCACCCTAGGTCGGTTGAGCCGGCTCCACCCAACGAATTCACCGTATCCCGAATGCAAACGATACACCATGACGTCCAAAGTTGTCAGTAGGGCCGCTGTAATAGAGATGATAGGATACATGAGTCTGCGAGATTTTGATGCTGCTGCAGCCGCTATCCGGTAACCGTACCTCTGAGAGGCGGGCGATGTCGATGCATGTTCATGAAGAGAGCGCATCGTAAGAGCTTGTATTTCAAGTTTTCGTGTTGACATTCAAACATGCAAAATGATGAAACATCCCATCTTGTTAATCTGACACTCGCATCAATGAGACAGTGGACGCGTCATTTCTTGCGGAAGGTGTAGCAGAAGTAGTAATTCGAGATTGTAGGTGAATTTGTCAAGAGTATCAAGGAGTATCAAGGGAATATAAACATTCGCATGTGGTCCCCAAACCCCCGCATGTATATATATAAAAGAATAAATAGAAAGAGAATTTATCTGGTTTTTTTTTTTGGCTACACCACTTATTCCAACTTCATCAGAAATAAACACTTTATTTCATAGAAAAATCGGATACAAAGGTGCTACAAAACCTGAGAACAAGCCCCGAAATGAATAGAAAGAGTATGCTGCCACCTGACATGTGTCAGTAAAATTACGCTTCTCCCGGCTCAGGCAGAGAAGAGGCGACTAGTGAGCGCAGGGTAAGTCCACCCGGCTAGGAAAGTATAAGTGGTTGCGAAATTTAATAGACTTCGCAGCTAACTACTTGTATTACACAATTCCATCCTATCTCTCTTGTACTGGGCCTCTTAATTGATAGGGGAAGGGCGACTGAGTTGAACAAAAGGCACACCATGTAGAGGAAGACCAGGGTCTTAAAAAGCCTTGGGTCCAATCACGTTGACGGAGTGTTAGCTACATGAAAGTAAAAAAAGAAAAGAAATGGTACTACCCAGCCCCTCCCCGATTACTCTCGCTGTCACGAAATAGATTAGAAAGAGAGAAGGTAAGAAATAATTCTTAATCTTATAAATAATCATTCCAATTCTTCACTTTAGCTTAAACACCGACCAATGGTATCAAGGATTCATAGACGAGGGAGAGTCTGGATGTGGTAATTGCATTTCACTTAGCGCTAATATCCTTGGGAAAGGTATGAATCCTACTCTCCCTCCAGTTATGGGTAAATAGTAGGGCAGACTGGGTCTTTAACCTTGGCCAGGCATCCGGTCTAGGAGAAGGAAAACTCTGAATTCAAACCTGCTGAACTCCGCTTAAGAAATTGACTTTGTATCGCATCCTGCTCGTGCGGAGGGGTTGGTAAATATATATACGAGAGAGAGTCAAAATTTATCCGCAATTTTACCATAACATTATTGTCCCTTTTCATTCTGCGCATGCGTGCTTATTGTTGACGCTATTGTTGTCACGTGGTCGAAGTTAAAGCTTGATCTCGTTATTTTGCTTACTTTCTTTGTTGTGTAAAAATGACCGCCCAACAAGCAATACGCACCAAGGAAGTGACCCGATATCTCTGGTCGGAAGGAGTGTCAAGGGCTGAAATTCATTGGAGGCATTAAGCACAATACAGGGACAGTGCACTAGCACAAAGAAGTGTCTATGAGTGAATAAAAATGTTTAAAAGTGACGCACGTTGTTAAGTTTTTTATGGGCCATCCTTTGACCTTCAAGCAAGAGCGCTTGTCCAGTGGAATTGGGTCCTTGGTTACCAAGAGTCCTCCGATAATGAATCCTTTGCTAATCCTCTCGGTAAAGAATCCTAAGTTCCTTCGTCAATGGTTGCAAGTATACTGTGAAAGAATCAGTGCTTAAGTAACGTATCAGCCACGCAGTATGGCGAGTGATTGGCTAAGGAATAAACCACATAATCTCGCCTAGTCTATAAATCCAGGTGAGGAATTAGAGTACACTTTATTTACAAAAAAAAATTCCAACACATGTAAAGGGTGGCGGACGCCTGTCAACCTCCGCCACTGATGAAAATATTCAGCAAGCTCATGAAATGGTCATGGCAAACCGGCGAGTTACCATTGATAAAGGTTGTAGATTAGCCATGGTTCTACCTATTAAATCATCCACGACGAGCTCGGCTTACATAAAACAAGAATGGGAATAATTTTTGAATCTCCCTCGTTGAATTACTTAATCGAACAAACGAGACATAGACAAGGGCAGATCAATAAGTCTGTGACCTGACACAGTTATTGTCTGCAATTTTCAGCTGAGATTTTAACTGTATACTATTCGAACTGAGTTATTTATAGAAAAAGTGTTGGTTTAAATGTACTGAAAAGGAAGGAGATTATGTTGTATAATCAATATTTTTTTGTGTCTGACGCTCTTTTCAGTATTAGGTTGCGCGCATACATGATAATACCCATAGACCTATAGAGACACCCACCCGTCCATCTCTCTCTTCTCTCTCTCTCTCTCTCTCTCTCTCTCTCTCTCTCTCTCTCTCTCTCACACACACACACACACACACACACATACACACGTATTCGGGGTATGACGTTAAATTGCATCTGGCGGTAAGGTTCCAATTCTGGAGCTCAAGGGAGTGTGAACAATCCCTTCATCGCTATTACTCCCAGGTCCACTCTGACCCGGAGTGGTAGCCCCAATTAGGGTGCCATCTATGAGTTAAATGTATCAAAGAGTAGTTAAATGTGTCTTAAAAAGAACATGTTTTAAAAAATTGAATACCCAGCAAGAATTAATAAAATAAAACGTCTTTGGCATAAAATAACCCAAAGGTTGGCATACCGTACACACACACACACACACACACACACACACATTCGCTCACTTGGGTTAAAATTGAAGGTTCGAGGTTTATACACATACACATGCACACGTACACATGTTAATAATAATAAATAATTAATCAATTAATGGCTGTCAACTCGTGTTCGAGTAAGACCATTTTCTGTTTTTTTTTATCATCATAGTTAGGTGCCAGTAGCATTTGACACTCTATCCTTGTATTTTCTCAAATGACTCACCAGGTCATGCACACGTACACATGTACACGTACATGTTCAGATACATGTACACACAAAGATTTTTGGACGATTATTTTCGATCAAATGAAAAATGGCGTCACAGATGGTGTGACAACAACTTTTGTCGGTTAGTATTCGATGACTAGAAAAATAATTTCTTCTTTTTTTTTTTTTTAATTATTCTTTTCTCATTGCAAATGGCTTTGAGCCACGTGATCGAATGTTGTGCCAGCAAATCTCCCACTTTTCAATCTGGCTTGGCCTTTGCATTTCTCTTTGGAAAAACATCAGCACTCGGCCACCACCACCACCACCAACGCCGCCGCCGCCGCCGCCGCCGGCCGCCGCCGCCGCCGCCGCCGTCAGACATATTTAGTGTAGCTAGGAAAAAGAGGCAAAAAGGCATTGATTTGCATCAAAGACAACAAAGACCTCCACGCCCCCCCACACACACCTTTATTCTTTTTTTATTTATTTATTGACAGCTGGTCTTTAGTGGCAAGAATCTGAGATGCCGGTGATGGTGATGGTGATGGTAGTGATGGTGGAGGTGATACCAATCAAAGTTGGTGGTGGTGGAGGTCATACCAATTGGAGATGGTGGTGATGGTCATACCAATCAGAAATGGTGATGATTGTAGAGGTCATACCAATCAGAGTTGGTGATGGTAGCGTTCATACCAATCGAAGTGGTGGTGGAGTTTATACTAATCGGAGATGGTGATGGTGGAGGTGATACCAATCGGAGATGGTGATGGTGGTGGAGGTCATGCCAATTGGAGATGGTAGTGGTGATGATGTTGGTGGTGGTCATTCCATGATATCAGCCTGACATTTTGAAAGGTACCCAAAGGTTTGGAAAAAGTCTGAAGGAATTGGAAAACAGAGGCAGAATAGAGACCATCAAGACCACAGCAATGTTAAGATCGGCTAGAATACCTAGAAGAGTTCTTGAGACCCGAGGAGACTTGTTGTCACTCAGACTCGTGAAAGTCACCGGCTAAGGCGTATGTGAAAGACTCACAAGGAGTGATATATAATAATAATAATAATAATAATAATAATAATAATAATAATAATAATTTAACAACTGGTTGATTTTGCAGTCCCAGCAGATCACTGGGTGAAGGTGAAAGAAAACGATAAGTTAGACTGTTCCATGAGAATTAAAAAACTGTGGGATGTAAGGGTGAAAGTGATACCAATTATAGTTGGTGCACTTGGGAATGGTCCCTCAAAGCTCTAGAAAACAGACTAGATGAACTGGAAATCAGAAGAAGAATTGAGACTATCTAGACAACAGCACCTCAGGAAACAATCATTTGTATGTGAAAAACTCGCAAGGAGTGAAATAATAATAATAATAATAATAATAATAATAATAATAATAATAATGCCCTCCAAACAACAGCACTGTTGAGATCGGCTAGAATACTCAGAAGAGTCCTGGAGACCTGAGGAGACTTGTTGTCACTCAGACTCCAGTGAAATACCATCAGCTAACGTTGGTGTGAAAAACTCTAATAATAATAATAATAATAATAATAATAATAATAATAATGGTTTGATGTCACTGATAAAATTTTTCGTGACTTTGTGTGTTTAGGAAGTTGTATTTGTATCTTTTCTGGGTTTTTTTCTACTTGAATCAGGGAAGATTGGATTCATGCCTTTCGTGATTTTGGAGTGTAGTTATATTTCAGTGTGATTTGGATGATTAGAATTTTTCCACGTGGGAGAGAACATGTCCCACTGCTCTTACTCCCGACTCGCAGCTTGACGATGACGACGATGATGATGACAACGATGATGATTCTTCTTCCGTGTAATAAGGAAAATTTTAATGAAATGATGTGATTCAATTAAGCGTTAATTCTAATTAAATGAATGGGAGCAATGGAGCAGAAAAATGAGACGATTCTTGACAGACGAAATGTTGATGGTCGGTAAAGACTGAGACTTTGTCTCGCCCGAATCGAGGTCAGTCGGGTCAGGATGTAATGATGACTTATGATTGGAGAAATTCAGCCGGGCAGAACAAATGCTTTGACCGGGGCCCGGATATAAAAAGGTCATCTGGTCGAAGTCAAAACAGACGGAGAGTAAAAAGGCCGGGTCGATGATGCAGCAAAGAAGTGAAATTTGTCCAGTGAAAAAGCGCGTGTGTGCATTGATTGGGCGAAATGATCGTTGGAAAGGATTCAAGTCAAGTAATTATTTTGGAAGAGGCACGAACAATGGAGGGCTTCAAGTACGGAGGGTCAAATCCAGAGTCTTTTGAAAATTCAGCTGAGAGGGGAATTTAATTTCCATACGAAAATAGTTGCAGAAATAAATGCAAGAATTGGAGTAACATGATGCTTCGATTCTTGAAAACAGGCAAATTGTTGGTTGGTTGGTTGGTTGGTTGGATTTTGCAGTATTTCAACTCTCTATCAACATACTGATGATAGTTTTTGATTTTACAGTATATCAACCCTTACTGGGTTATTTAATGCCGAATCAAGTCATTTTAATAAATAAAGGACTCTGATTGCTTACAGTACCTGCTGTTGCTTAAGTGTTCACCCAATTAAGTATTAAACAAGCTCATCACTGCTTAACTTCGGTGATCTAGCGGGAACTGGGACTTTCAGAGTAAACTACACCGTAATTGATAGATTAATTTTTTTCACATATGCTAACAACAATATGAAAAACTAATTTTTTAAAAATCAAAAACTATTTTTTTTATAAACGTGCCTTTTATTTTTATCGGCTTTAATTCTGTTTACTGACAATCGGTGAAAAGCAAAATTCAGTTCCTTTCAAAACTGATCTGGACTGGGGTGCCTGTTTGGTGACTTGGTCCAAACAATTATTTTAAGCTACAATTGTTTTACTAATATTAATATTAATTACATAAAAGCATACAACTATGTGTAAACAAATTACTTTTATTTAATTTAGATAATTACTTGGAATAATTACTTTCATTAGATAGAAATAACTAATTGGAATGATATAACTGTGTATGAGCAAATGACTTTTATCAAATAGAAATAATTACTTGGAATGATATAACTGTGTATGAGCAAATGACTTTTATCAAATAGAAATAACTACTTGGAATGATATAACTGTGTATGAGCAAATGACTTTTATCAAATAGGAATAATTACTTTCATTAGATAGAAATAACTACTTGGAATGATACAACTGTGTATGAGCAAATGACTTTTATCAAATAGGAATAATTACTTTCATTAGATAGAAATAGATAGATAGAGAGAGAGAGAGAGAGAGAGAGAGAGAGAGAGAGAGAGAGAGAGAGAGAGAGAGAGAGAGAGAAGAAGAAGAAGAAGAAGAAGAAGAAGAAGAAGAAGAAGAAATGCAAGACAAAGAGAATACAGAGATCTGCTTCAAAAATAATCAATTGGATTTAAAAAAAAAGAGGGTGGAATCCAATGAGGATCGAACTCGCTATTCAGTATTAATGGGTCTGCGAGACTAGCCTGCTTACCATTACCCTATGATGGGACACCGTTGGATGTGAAACAAGTTCACAAATATGGAAATCCAGCGATGATCAAACTCGCTATTCAGTAGTAATAAATCTGCGAGACTAATTTCCCTAACATTACATTACGATGCAGTCATATATATATATATATATATATATATATATATATATGAGGTTAAGTAAACAAACAAATGTGTTTCCATATGGCTTTAAGCCGACAATTTTTGGAGGATATGTGCTTAATTGAAGTCGTACCTAATTTTGAAAATTAATTAGTTAATAATTAATGAATTTTAGGCGGGCATATATGTTCAAATGTAAGTCTAAACGAATCGAGAAAATGTCAATCCCTGATTCGGTCGAAAAATAGGTCGAAATGTACATTCAGCACATATCCTCCAAATATATATATACTAAATGGCAGTTGGTGTGTTTGTTTGTTTGTATATATGTCTGGAGGAAACTACGAAAATAAAACAATTAACTTATTAAAGGTAAGTATATATATATACACATATACTACCACCAGAATGAATTGGCACGCGGTTTTTTTTTCACGTGGGATTTTTATGGGGCATCTCGCAAGGATCCAATTTGCAATTCAATAATAATGGATCTGCGAGATTAACTTAAAAAATCCCCTACTCTACCTAGGCGACACCGGGTAGCCGCTTCTAGTATAGTATAATGGTAAGTAAACTACAAATTACAGAGTTTCAATTTATTTCCGAGAAGACTTCATTTATTTCCAAAGATGAATCGCCGGTTATCGTCAAACTTTCGCGAATCTTATCAGTCATTCATTGTTGGTTGAGTAAATCCTCTTTTTTGACAAGATCGTATTTTGCTTGACGAACTGAAACAACAGAATTTTAGAATATCTCGGTGCAAATCGTCGTAGATAGTTGAGTTTGAAAATTATTTTATATTTCAATGGAAATTCTGGTCGCGCTAAATTGATTAAACTCAAAGTGATCTGAACGGCGATTAAATTTGCTTCAGATAAAAGGGGGCGGGGAGGACGAAGCGAAAAATGACGAAAGATTTAAGTACAGCAAAAAATAAATGGTTTGAAATAGAAAGAAAATAGTTGAAGACAGGAGTAAAAGGAGGAGGAGGAGGATGAATAGTGGAAGGTAAAGAAGATAAGAAAGGTGTTCACAATAAATGACAAAAGAAAATGTTTTAGAAGAAAGAAAGAAAATAAAACAAAATGCGCTAATGCGAAAGAAAGAAAGAAAGAAAGAAAGGAAGAAAGACAGAAAGACAGAAAAAAGAAAAAAAAAGAAAAAGAAATGAAAAGTGCTAGTGCTAAAGAAAGAAATAATGAATGAATAAGAAACAACGCTAATTCGAAAGAAAGAAAAAAAAGAAAGAAAGAAAGAAAGTAAAAGAAACAAAAAAGCACTAATGCTAATAAAAGAATAAATAAATGAAAGAAAACAAAAAACTGTCATGCCAAGAAAGACAGAAAGAACACAAGAAAGAAAAAAAAACTCTCATGTTAAAATAAAGTATGAAAGAAAAAAAGAAAAAGAAAAGAAAGAGAAAAGAAAGAAAAACAAAAACGCTAAAAAAAAAGAAAGAAAGAAAGAAAGAAAGAGAAACAAAAGACGCTAATGCGAAAGAACGAAAGAATGTAAGAGAGAAAAAATAAGAAAAATAAAAATAAAGAAAAAACGATAAAGAAAGAAAACAAGAGACACAAGAAGCGCTAGTAGCAAAGAAATAAAGAAATAAAGAATGAAAGAGAGAAAGAAATGAAAAGAAAGAAAAGGAAAAAGTTTTCAATTTAAAATTGTTTTTCTTTCCACCAAACTTCAAATTGAAAATCTTCTGGGCTTTTTTTTTTTTTTTTTTTTGAAAATAAAGAAGAAAAAATGGCGTTGAAAATCGTCGGTTAGTGTCAGAAAATCAGACAAGAAAATTGAAGAAAATCTTTGTTCACATGTTTTCATTTAAAGAAAAACTGATTCATCAAATCTTTTAGTTTTTCTTTTTGTTGTTGTCTGTTGTGACGTCTTTTATGGTGCACATGTCAAATTCAATCAGGTCTTTTAATTTAGGCAGTTGTGATTGAACAATGCAAGATTGAAACACAAGCTGTGTGTGGCCATAGTGAGACAAAGAGATTTATACCCCTTGGCACAAACTCAACACAACTGGTTCGAGCCAACAGACGAAAAATACACCCAAGAAGATTGCAAATATAAATACATTAACGTTAGAAAATGCCAAATGGAAATATGGTTACTAAATGAACCATGCACTTGCCTTGGAATCGCATGGTTCCTGGTTCGATATCGGCCCTCGCCAACTCACTGTATGGGTAGCACAGGGATCTGTGCGGTAAAGTGATGAGCTGATGGTAGTTGTGGTGCTCCACCTCAGACGCCAAAACAATCTCCTTGGTCTAGCGCTTGTGAAAAGGAGATATACTCCCTCGCTGTCTGGCTGATACCGACATTAGGCTACCCCGTCAAGTTTACTTTTTTACTTTACTATAAATGGAAAAAATTATTTGAGAAATTTGGAATCAATTTAAAAAAAAATATTTTTTTTACTTACGCCCTTTTTTCAGTAATTAAAAAGTTTACAAATAGATGAATACCTACGATTTTGTGTAAAATTTATGTGTAAATATTTAAAATAATTATTTAATTAATAATTGATAGATGCACGCAACATCTTATTTGAGGGGACAGAACTAAGTTTCCATTTCAAATTGTTTTAATAATGATAAAAACAAAAAAGAAAGAACTTGTCAACTGGTGGATTTTGCAGTGCCAGCAGATCACAGGGTGAAGCTAAAGGAAAAAAAAAAAAAAAAAAATGAAAAAATGGACAAATATCTGGACCTTACCGGAGAAGTGAAAAAGTTATGGAATATGAAAGTGAAAGTGATACCAATTATAGTGGTGCACTTGGAACAGTCCCAAAAGGATTAGAAAAGGATCTGGAAAGTTTGGAACTCTGAGGAAGGGTTGAAACCATTCAGAACACTACACTGCTGCAATCTGCCAGGATACTCAGAAGAGTCCTGGAGACCTGAAGAGACTTACTGTCACTCAGACTCCAGTGAAAGACCATCAGCTAATGCTGATGTGTAAACTCAAAAGGAGCAAATAATAATAATAATAATAATAATAATAATAATAATAATAATAATAATATTGCCAAGAACTGAGAAAACTGGAACATGAAGGTGTT
>CM042164.1:86446907-86451907 GCA_023376005.1 Doryteuthis pealeii | reverse complement strand
GTTGGTGTATTAACCAGCTTCAGCCAACAAGCGGACTGCTCAGCTCAGGTAAAAGACATGATGCTGTTGTTTTTAGACTAAAATGATAAAAGAAATGAAATATTTAAAAATAATTTTATTTGAGGTATTATGACACATCGATGTTTAAAATTTATTAACGAGAAAAGAAAAATCGCTTTTTTCGTAAGTTAAAAGTATTTTGTTAAAATGAAAAACATATCAAAACCAAGATTCTGAATAAGATTATTTATCTGAATGAGTTTACAAATTCAAGCAAAGGTCACTGGAGTTATTAAGTTGGCGAGATTATCAAGGCAGTCAAAACAGACCCAGCATAATCTCTACCATTGTGACTAGCGACGATGAAACTCAGAGCTCTTACATAACATTCTTCTGAAGTCTAGAATGGTCAGGGAGTGTTTTTGTTTCTCCAATCTATGTGATGCTAGAACAGTTTTTCTTTTTTTCTTTTGTTTCCTGTGAATGGAAGCTGTTCTCATTGGTTGGCCAAGGAGAATATGATACGAAATGATCCGTAATTGGCTGACCAATCAAGAGTTTAGGTCAACAATTTTCTTTTAAAAAGTATGTATCTAGATTTTTTTAACAGAGAAGAGAGACTAGATAGAAGACAACACTCCGAAACTACCACTAGAAGATGACTTTGTAGCAAGAAGAATGCCCTGCCGATAAGAGAAAACTCCGACAGAAGAAGTTACAAAATTCCAGGTATCCAAAATTCATTGGACTGCACAAAGTTTCTTTCACTTCAGGAATTATTATTTATATCTCTATATATTAGTTAAGGTTTCATTATTTAGAACAAAAGGCGGCATTATTTGTCTGTATTTTTGAGATGAGGTTTGATGTGAATAATTTTGATGTTTGAGACTGTTGTCCTCATATTTTATTTTGGTATGTATAATCGCAATATCGGGTAATTAGTAATTAGTGGTAACAATATTAAATGGTTACATATGAAATCATATGGAAATCTGATCTCTGACTAAAGCGACAATGCTTCCAGTTGTATCAATGCTAATGTAATGTGCACTACTTAGCGCCTAGAGAATAAGCCAGATGGGAGTTGCACAAGAATGCAGCAAATCGTGGAAATAACACACCACAAGAAAGCTGTACGGCCTTAAGTAATCGATTTTTAAAGATATTAAATGTTTTATTTTATCTATCTAATTTTATCCACCCACCTCAAGCAATATCTTTTAAAAATGAATTTTTACATCGCCCGGAGGATTTTTCCTTTCTTACTTTTTTTTTTGCTAGTAGTACTAATCTTGAAAACATCAGTTGTTTCTTGGTTGTAATGCTTTGAGCATGGTCATGGGGTTCCTTGTCTTTTGGTCCATCTGCCGGAGCTCCTCACTTGTGCATTTTATAAATGGTTCGGAGTATCTTACGAGTGGACAGCCCATTATTATTATTATTATTATTATTATTATTATTATTATTATTATTATATGAAAAAAAAGGCACGGACTCGAGGAAGGACATGAAGCAACATACAACTACACTCGCTGAGAGACACACTCATCATAGTACCAATCTTGAAAACATCAGACCATGATGGATTACAAGGATTCTGGTTTTAAAAATACACATCCATGTACGATACATTGGCGCGACCTCTGTGTAATTGCCTACAAGAAGCAAATATATCTGAATGGATGACAAAAGGGGAAAAGCCTGAATGGATAACAAAAGAGGAAAGACTAACCTGATCCAAAAAGACATCCAAAAAAGGAACCAGAAACTAAAACCTGTTTAATTTTGATGTGGAAAATTTTGACCTGAATAATCAAAGAAATGGATTATGGATTGAATAAAACATTTTAGTTAGAAGTGGGGGAGGGGGGAATCATGTTCTTCATAAAATTCTGTTCTTTTTTGGGGGTAGAGAGTGATTTATTTCAAAACAACTCACTGAATATGACTGGAGATTTCAAGCAAATCACAAAATCGGGGAGGATTATATTAATATTTCAAATATAAAATTAACATATTTGTGTAAATGATCTACTAATTCCTGTAATGTGTAAATATTTATGGGTTTAAAATGATTTCAACAAATTTAAGTTGACAATGGATTTGAAAAGATCAAGTTATTGATAAAAACAAAAGTGAAAACTAAAATTGTAAATGAGATTTTCTTCTCACAGAATCAAATCAGATTTGAATTCAACAAAAGGATTTTATTTCATCACGTACAACTTTGCTTTTTTTTTTAATTTAAGGAGGACATTTTTAAAGACAGTAAATTCGCAATTTAAATTTTTAAAAACATTTTTACGACAAAGTTTATCTTTTCCAGGATTTAATTTATAAGAACGCACCCAACTAAAAAAAAATCTTGTGTTGGGCTGAGCAAATCTTTGTACTTCTTTAGACTATCCCGGTGAAACTGAAATAGTTGAGTGTATCATTTCAATATCGCTGGTTAGAGTTCAAACTCAGGTAAAAGACAGGATTTCAAATGCTGACTTTCCAAGAGGAACGACACAATCCTTTTTTTCAGGAAAGATTCTTGGTGCATACATTTTTTTCTTGGTATGAGCTCTCTAACTGGTAATTTAAATTAACTCTCACTACTAAGCATATAAGGAATGATCGTTTCCCCGGAAATTTGATCTCTCAGTGACCGTAAAATACATAAACAAACCTATGTACCTAATAATTTAAAAACACCAGTCCCCTCTACAGCTGTCAGTGGACGAGGGGATGAGATATCGGGCTACCATACGGTCAATCTGAGTTCGACCCGAGCCAAAGATAGTTGTGTCTAGCCACACTGAAGAGGCGTGAAACGCCGAAACACGTGTCTGTGGTTGACTTATTAATATATATATATATATATATATATATATATATATATTTATTTATTTATTATATAATGCTATATTATAAATAAATATTGCTTAAAGTCATTGATAGAGCATATATATCTAAGTTAGGGATGTGCAGACATGAAGTCTAGTCAAAGGTACTTGGTAACTGGTAGTTTCTCGTCTATGCGATTTTCAAACCAAGTTTAATTTTAAAATCGCATAGGCGAGAAATTGTTAGTAACTAAGTGCTGTTTCCCTCATTTCCATGCTACCCCAAATCACATGTACACACACACACACACGCACGCACGCACGCATATATATATATATATATATATATATATATATATATATATTGCCCTTTTGGCGAACCTCCAACCCTGTTTATCAAAAGCGGTGGTTTTAGAGTCTATGGGTTAGAGAGATTTTAAAAATAGTTAAAGAATGTTCACAAAAAAAAAAGAGAATAGAAATGAATACCCAACACAGACTGAATAAAACAAATGTCATAAAATAACCGAAGGGTTGGCATGTCGCAAAATCCAACCAACCAACCAACCATAAATAGTCATGGGCACTTCACGTGGGGTCGTGGTCAATGAATTCGATTCTCACTTAATGCCTATTACATCTACCATACTAAGCTAATCCTAGTCAATGAATACTATCATTTGAAGTTTTCGTGAGGTATTATGGTTAGTAAGTTAGACTAGGGATAGTTATTAGTGAGTTTGATTCTCATAGGGTGCTCCATAAACCTGGCCTTATGTCACATAAAACAAACTCAGTGAATGATTTTGAGAATTTGGGTGTTTCAGGTGGTGTAATTTATCAAGTTAGACTTGCAAACTGTTATTAATGAGTTTCATTTTCGCTTTTTGCTGCATAATCCTGGCCTTTTGTCAAACTATGCTAATTTTAGTCAATGATCGTTTGAAGGTATTGGTGCCTGGTGTTGTGTAAAACTAGACAACTAGACCTTTCTTAGGGAGTTTGACTCTCACTGGGTGCTCCATACCTCTGTTCTTGTGTCAAACTTAGCTTATTAAATTATTACTATCATTTGAAAGTTTTGGTGCTTGGCGTGGTATAATAATTTTCAAACTAGACTGCTTGGCCATCGTTAGTGAATCCGACTCTCACCGAGTGCTCCATACCTCTGGCCTTGTGCCATAAAATCTTAGTAAATTATTACTATCAGCTGAATTTTTTGGTTCTTAGTATAATGTTATCCAAACTAGACTAGTAAGCCATTTTTGTGAGTTTAAGTCTCCCTGGGCGCTCCTTACGTCTGACCTTGTACCAAACTAAAGTAAACTTAATAAATGACTTCTATTACTTGTTGTAATCATCTAATATGTCATTCAGTTTATATTCTCAAAATATTCTGGACTCTTTTTTCTGAATGTGCAATTTGCAAATTCTTTGTTATGGTTAACGAATTCAGTTTTTTGAGCCTCCGAAATTGAACCATAGATTTTCTGAACCTTGTGCAATAGATTGGACATTGAGTCGTTTATCCTCTGGAGATGAAGAAAGTACTTGAGATAATCCCTTAATCTGATCAGCTTTCGAGCGTTAATATCATAATCGCTAATACTTTACGAGTGGATAAGACACAAGTTGAGTGTTAAGATATTTCGTGATGCATAAGGGAGAGTTTTAATTCTTTTTTTTTTTTGCCGGTTGTTGAGATCAATTGCAACTGAAATTATTTGTATTGTCTTGTCCTTGTTTGGCACGCACATAAAAGAAAAAGAAAAAAAAATAAAGAAAAGAAAAGATAATTCCTTTTCTTTTCAATGCAAATAAATAACCTTCTCTGACTAAACGACTGACTTCTCTCGATATTAAATCGTCAAATAACTGCTGCCTTTTCTTTTTTTGGGGGGGGGGGTGCCTGTGGTGTAATGGTTATCGCCGTAGGAAATGGAGACAGGAGATACATAGATAGAAAAAAATATATTTACCAATTCCTCCGCACGAGCAGGATGTGACACAAGGTCAATTTCTTAAGCGGAGTTTTAACAGGTTTGAATTCAGAGTTTTCCTTCTAGACTGGTTGCCTAACCAAGGTTAAAGAGCCCAGTCTGTCCTACTATTTACCCATAGCTGGAAGGAGAGTAGAATTCATACCTTTCCCAAGGGTATTAGCGC
>CM042164.1:86376907-86441907 GCA_023376005.1 Doryteuthis pealeii | reverse complement strand
CTAATAATATTGCAAATATGAGGTAGTGTTAAAAACTTCGGAATATTTTTTTCTTTATGATCTTCAGTTGTAGACGTTCAAGTCTTCTAGTAGCTTTTCGTAGACCAGGATCCAGATAGTGGAGAAATATTTTTTTACCCAAGCGCTTTCAACCATTTCGCTGGTCGTCCTCGGGGGATTGTTCGTTGTAGTGTTTGTAGTGTTTGTTTGTTTTTATTCATTTGGATTTATTCATTCACTTATTTATTCATTGTTTATTCAATTAGGAGAGTCTATGTTTTTTGGTGGGTGGGGGAGAGTTGCTAAGGTTAGTTTATATATATATATATATATATATATATATATATGATTATTTGAACATACCCCATATTTTGCAGATTTTCTGAAAATAATTCGCCCACTCTACTAGGATAAAAATCTGCCAATGAAAGGATTAACAGTGTTGGAAGTTGTAAAAAATGAAAAAAATAATTTTCCTGGGATTTTGTTTTTCACAAACATGTGCCACGTATTACAACACAACTCTACCCTCTTCTTCGCCATAAATCCCAGGTTCTCTTTGACTCGGAGGGATAGTACCTGTTAGGGTACGGTCTATGGGTTAAATAGAACAAAAAGAAGGTTAAAATGTTTTAAAAATTTACATACCCATCAAATAAAAATGATAAAGATAAAAAATGAATAAAACAAAACGTCTATCGTGGAAATGTGCACATGGGAACAAAACAAGGTTAATATGTCAGAAAATCCAACCAACCAACCAGCCAACCAACAAACATAACATTGTTCTATAGTAAAATTTAATTTGATTTTTTTTCTAGAGAAAGTTTATGTCTTTGTTTTTGTTGTTTTTTTTTTGTTTGGTTTGTTTTGTTTTACGGCATATCAACAGCAATGGGTCATTTAATGCCGATAAAGTTTTGAAATAAATTCATTTTTAATGGATAATCAATTTTTTTTAGAAATACATTTTTCTATTTAACCCATAGATGGGACCCTAACAGGTACTACCACTCCGGGTCAGAGTGGACCAGGGAGCAATGGTGATGAATGGGGTGCTCCACATTCCCCAAACCTCCAAAACTGGATCCTCACCATCAGATAGAGTTTAACGTCATTCCCAGGACATGTAGACCTCAACCACCGCCTTCTAGCTCCCATATGATAAAAATAGTTGGGGTTGCCATAAGGACAATAGGCTTGGGGCAATTATATAGGTGCTATGGCTTGACGTGACCAGCCAATTGATCGGAGGGGGCCTCTCCGACCGCCCGTCTAGCCTAAAAAAGGCCAAAATGGAGTATTACAAGTCATGGACTGCTGAATCACAGGTCGCCACCCACGGCCAACAGGTGGCCCCATCGGGGGAGTCTTACCCCTCTGCAGAAGTACAGTCGGTGAAATTCTAACGTCCCAGCCGACAGGGCGGTGTTTTTTTTGTGATAAAGTTTTCAATTGAAATATTCTTAAGGGAAACACAGACACCCACACAACAATGAGAAAGAGTGTAATTTGTCTTTGGAAGAAAGAGTCAATTTGACTCCAAGTAATACTAATCTCTGTGTCTCTTCTGTATCCAAAGTGGTCAACCCATTTCGACCCTCCGTAATTAAGGGGTAATGACTTTGGTCTGAAAGGTTTTCCATTACGAAATAAAAAGAACAGACTTTCTAAATTCAACATCAGTATTGGTTTTCACATTCAACAAAGGAGAAGGAAACTTTAATTAATGTTATTTCACTTGACGTCAGCGGATTTCATTTCATCTTTAGTTTCTTCTCTTAATGACCAACTGATAATTTATATTTATCGTCTCGCTATAAAAACATAGACAGAGAGTGACGTTCCTATTGCCTGCCTGGCACACGCAAATCCGATCAAAGTGGACAACACTAGATAATAACGATAGAGTGCTGGTTGTCTGATGAGGATAATACTCATCGTAATCATGTCGTCCGGCAGCAAGGATATCCATGACAATCTCTTGCTAACAGTCCCTATCGGTCATCGCCCCGGAAGGTCCTCTGTACCGCATCCAGAATCCGCACAAAGCTGATTGATATAGACATTTGCTAGACGGCCCACACTCGTGTGCCCATATGCAGGGTTCCAAAGGAGAACGTCACTTATGAGTTCGTCCCTACTTCTCCAGCTGAATCCAATTTGTCTTGTTCACCTTACTCTGATGGTTTGTGTAATAAAGGGGATAGTGGCCGTACAGCTGATTTCTTGTGGGGTGTTTTTCCCAATTTTTTTTAAGATCACACGTAGCATTCTTGTGCAACTCCATTTAGTTTATTCTCCAGACGCTTCGTTCGGGCCTAAATGGTGCAGCCGTACAGTAGCACTGAAACGACTATGGCTTGGAAGAATTGTCGCTTTAACTTATTAGTGAGATCAGTTTTCCATATGATTAACAATCTGTCTATAACAGTCCATACCTTTCCTAATATATATATATACATTTTTGTTGCACGGAAACTTCTGTTCTTATTACTTTTACTATTTGCTTGTTTTATTAAAACTTCATTTCACCTTTAACTCTTTGCCTACTTTAAACCGCTCACAGAAGCTTCTAGTCACGGAGATAACACACCCAAGTAAAGAAACTGATAATTAGTTCATTACAATAATAACAGCCTGTCTACTCACAGGGTTTGTGTGATGAGGGCAGGTGGGGTAATTATGCTTTCTTGTTGTTTCCACGATTTGTTTAAGACAATATACAGCATCTAGCTTACAGTAACAATATCCTTTGTATGAACATAATGAATTTGTACGAACATTACAGGCAAGCATTTTTTATTATTTCCATTGTAATTTTTTTAAAACATTCAATAAAAAAAGCACAAGTTTGTTACATACAGTATTTTAATGTTTTTGAGACCAAACAAGGGTATCCTGTTACTCAAAAGTTGATGTAATAGAGAAAACATTGGGTACATTTTGAATTCAGAGTCCAAAATTAGTCAAAAACAAATGTTAGATCTAACACAACAAAAATTGTGTTACCCAGTGTAATGTTTTATTATTTCCCAACATTTTAAATTATTCAGACATTCAATAAAATAAGCACACATTTGTTAGATGCTGTATTTTTATGATTTTGAGTAAAATCGAGGTATCTCGTAGCTCAAAAGTTGATGTGACGTAGAAAAACTGGGGTCATTTTTGGATCAAGAGATCAAGACATAGTCAAAAAACGAGTGTCAGATTTAACTCAACGAAAATTGTGTTCGCAGTGTTTTTAGTAAATAATTATATAGCTCCGATCAATCAGAGAAAGATAAAAGGTAAGCTTAAATGACTCTATTTTGTTTACTGTTATTCCTTATAGAAAAAGAACTGGCATAATTAAACAAAGAGGGAAAATGTACAATGTTTCCTCGGACCCAAATGGCAGCTGTACAGTAGCACTGACACATGTACGACCAGGAAGTATTGTACTTATTAGGGTAGGGCAGAAGTAATAAGGAAATTAACAATTAAGAAGTAAAATTACAATCTGTATATTCGTCTTCCTTAATTGTTCGACCGTTATCATCTTGCAACACTCTCTGGTTGAAAATGAGACCGTCCAAATCGTCCAAGATAAAAATGCAAAAATGTAAATCCTGATTATCTGGCGTTATTTATCCACCGAATTTTTATTACTTATAAGTGTTGTCACTTTAGCTAAATAATGGACCATTCCGTTTTTATTATAAAAAAGAAAGGGAAGAAAAATGACACGCCACACAGAAAAAATAATAAAAAAAATAAAAAGAATGAATGAAAGAATGAAATTTGGAGGGAGTGATAACGCTAATCTGCTAATCGAACATAATAAATAAGAATAGATGGAAAGAAATGAGAGAGAGAGAGAGAGAGAAAGAGAGAGAGAGAGAGAGAGAGAGAGAGAGAGAGATATTTTAAAGTCAGCAACACAATAAGTGTTGTTTAGTTAAAGTTAGCCAAGAACTGTCAAGTTGAGGTTGTCAGAAAGAATAATCTTAAAGTTTATTCTTTATTGGATTGACGCCACAGACAATCCAGAATAATTATTGTTTAAGTCGTTCGCTTCTAGTCTCCGACCATCTTTAGTCGACAATTATTCAGGGATAATAAAGTCACTCAATTCCTACTATTTATTTTATGGCCATCGCAGTCAGTAACACTATTTTGGTATTTGATTTATGAGGGGTCTTTCTCATTTTTATTCCGGCCACCAGAAAATCAATCATTTTTTAAAGCCCCTTTTATCTCTGATAAGATAAATTAAAAATTTTCCAACCTATAGCCGTATCAGTGCTACTACTGTATGACTACACCACTCGGACTTTAACGAAACTATTAGAAAAAAGCTAGACATGAATTACTAAAAAATGCGGCATGCTGTCTTAAACAAATCCTGGTAGCAGCATCCCACAAAAAGCAGCTGTACAGCCACTTACCCCCAATCACATAAACCATCCAAGTAAAACGAACAAGACATGCTGGGCCATGTGGGAGAAGGAAGGATGAACTTATAAGTGACGTTCTTCTATTTGCGCTAAAACCCTTGGGAAAGGTATGAATCCTACTCTCCCTCCAGCTATGGGTAAATACTAGAGCAGACTCTTTAATCTTGGCTAGGTAACCAGTCTAGGAGAAGGAAAACTCTGAATTTAAACCCGTTAACCGCCTAAGAAATTGACCTTGTGTCACATCCTGCTCGTGCGGAGGGGTTTGGTAAATATATATAAGTGACGTTCTTCTGTGGACATCCTCACATAGACACACCAGAATGGGTCGACCAGCAAAAATTTACATTGATCAGCTTTGTACGGATACTGGATGCCGAGAGGAGGACCTACCAGCAATGAAGAGTCATGGAAATCAGTGTAAGCATAACCTGATGATGATAATGAGGATGATGATGATGATGATATTAATCATTTATTTAAAAACCAAGTTAAATTGTTTCAAGTAGCGTAATGGTTAGCAAGCTAGTCTCGCATCTCCATTTCTACTAAATTGCGATTGTAATCCCCGCTGGATGGACTATACTTGCGACCTTGGGTCACACCTTACCCGTGCCAAATCAGCTGGATATAAGTGCGTCTCATCGTGGTGTAATGGTTATGAAGCTCGCATATCTATTATTACTAAATAGTGAGTTCGATCCTCGCTTGATACCTCAAACTTGGGAACTTGTGTCACATCCTACCCGTAGCGAACGGATTGAGTAAATACTTTGCTTAGTGTCTCAGTTGTTATAGTCTCAGCGTTTTCAGTGTGGCTTACGGTCAAGTCCCATTAAAAGCACCGGTTCCCTCTAGATCACTGAAGTTAAGCTCCGATGAGCCTGTTCAATACTTAGATGGGTGACCATCTATGCAAAAACAATTACTGTAAGCAACATATATCAGAATGACTTTATTCGGCATTGAATGATCCGAAAAGGGTTGATATGCCGTAAAATAAAACAAGCAACCAAAATCAGATGTTGTGACTATAACAACAAAGATGAGGATATTAGAGACGCCTATAAAAACAAAAACAAAAACCTCCGAGTGGTGTAAAAATTAATTTTTCATGGGGGGTGGTGAGAGTTAAAAATTCAATGTCAGATAGTTTGTATCATAAGTAAGTAAAATCATGAAATTTATTAAAGAAATAAATATTAAAAAAAATCAAAATAAAACAATTTGAAATGGAAAATTTTCCCCTCAAATAAAATGTATGCATCTATTAATGATTATTCAATTATTTTGAATATTTTACACAAATTTTATACAAAATCGTAGGTATTTATTTAATAGTAAACTTTTAATTAACCTCTTGATACTGAAAAACTGACTATTTCCTGTTTGTAAATAATTTTCTCGTAAAACTCCACACGTTAGATAACTTTAAATATATATGAAAATAAAATAATCTAATTAGCTAACGAAATTCACCTCTACCAAAGACACCGTAACAAAAGAAATAAGGTCGTCATCCTTTGCTCCCTTGCCACTGTTCTTTTATACTCGGTCTGGCCGAGACGTCACAACTCTCGTCTCGCCAGCTACGAGACTTGCCACTATAAATCGCCGCCTCAAGGACACTCACGATTTTTACCTCCGCAACTAGTCGGACTCGTCACATGTTTTGTTCTTCCGCCCACACGTGCAACATGCCACCCGCTGTCTCTTCGATCGACGGACCGTTGTTGGCTCATCACAGGTTCGTGAATTTTGCCCTTCTATCTCACTACAATAAATATATAATGTATTTATTAAAAGTTGTTTAAAAAAACAATAAGGACCATCTAAGGTGGTATATTCAAATTTTGAGTGTATATAAAACAAGGTTTTTCTTTATTGTATGTATTGATGATTTTGGGTAATGTGACGTAGTCAGTGGTGTAGTTTTGGTTACATACAAATAGATACCGAATCTCCTTTATTGATAGATGTAGTGCGTGATCCTCTATTATTGCAACAAAACAAATCGACCACCAAGATACGTTGTAAACCAGTTTGGTACTTTAATGAGGGGAGGGGGTTTGGGGAATGGGTTTTGATTGGTCGGTTGTTTACCCGGATGTTTATCCGGATTACCCGGCTATAGAGTAGAACAAGGTTTACCCGGATATACAGTAGTATGAAATTTATCCGGGTATACCTTTATTCAATTAGACAGTGTTCTGTTATCCGATATTCACGCTAACTTAAACATAAATGCTCTATTAATGATATTGCGCACTTTACTTATAAATATATTCTCTCTCTCTCTCTCTCTCTCTCTATATATATATATATATATATATATATATTCTCTCTCTCTCTCTCTCTCTATATATATATATATTCTATATATATATATTTATAGTATAATAATGATATAAGGGCCGGGTGAGCTCAGTCGGTAGAGCGTTCGGCTGGAAACCACAAGGTTCCTACCGGTCCTCGCCAACTCAGCGTTATGATCTGTGCGGTAAAGTAAGGAGCTGATGGTAGGTGTGGCGCTCCACCTCAGACGCTAAAATAATCTCCTTGGTCTAGCGCTAGTGAAAAGGGGATATACTCCCTCGCTATCTGGCTGATATCGACATTAGGCCGCCCCGACGACTTTATTTTACTTATATACATATATAATATATGTATATACATAATACATATATTCGGCATTTTCTTTCCTTTGTTTATTTTTTCTTTCAACATACCGTCGGATTCACTTCCATTTTCAACTTACATATACATATATATATATATCAAACCTCAAAAAAATTCTAAACGGACTGAATAACAATAACTACCACTCGCTTTTCTCGTTATTCTGTGATAAATAATTTCTTATCACCTTCCATATACCAACAAATGCCCTGAAGATGATCTAATTAATAGATTGAAACACTGCAGCGTCGGCCAATAAACTCACCACTTAACCCATTTAAACCTGTGTTTTTTCATTTTTCCTAATATACTACACACACATACACACACACACACACACACACATATATATATATATATATATGTGTGTGTGTGTGTGTGTGTGTATGTATATATATATATTGATAATTTAGTGTGCTATAATCACAAGTAAATAGTGCTAAACACTATTGATAGAGCGTGTATATCTACGTTGAGTTAGCGTGGGTATGAAGTCAACGGCGCTTTATAACTGTCAGTTAGCAATCTTTCTTTCTTTCTTTCTTTCTTTCTTTCTTTCTTTCCATCTTCTTCATATCTCGTTGATTATTTTGACAATTTCCCCCAAAAGCCTTGAGTTACAATCACCATTGCAATTTCCCATGACAAACACAGAACCCTGCAAAAAAAAGTGCTGAGGTGAAAAAAGACTTAAAATAAAAAGCCACAACTCAAACACGAATAGAGAGAGAAGAGAACGAGAGAAATACGATAGAATATGACACAGTATTATGTAGGTGTGTGGGTGGGGAGATTATCAAATAAATATTTCCTCATTCGATAAAACTTTTAGTGATTCACTATGTTCGAGAAATTATACAGTCAGAAATATATATATATATATATATATATATATATATATATATATTGAGAGAGAGAGAGAGAGAGAGAGAGAGAGAGAGAGAGAGAGAGAGAGAGAGAGAGAGAGAGAAGTAATCACTCACCCATCTACACAGGCATATTCTCACACTCTCTCTGTCACAGACACACACACACATACAAACACACACATATATATGCGGAGGCAGTTTATATATATATATATATATATATATATATATATATATATATATATATATATATATATATATATATGGGGGAAATATGACAAACACGAGATATTGTTGAAAATGGATGTTTATTGTAGGTAGTGATGTCGACGATGCAACGTTTCGGTCTGTTAGACCTTCTTCAAGACTTTAGGAATAGAGTTCTTGCTTCATTGGTGAACCTCTCTCTCTCTCTCTCTCTCTCTCTCTCTCTCTCTCTCTCTCTATATATATATATATATATATATATATATATATATATATATATATATATATATATTTTCTGACTGTATAATTTCTCGAACATAGGGAATCACTAAAGGTTTTTCGAATGAGGAAATATTATTTGATAATCTCCCCTCCCATATATATATATATATATATATATATATATATATATATATATATATATATATTTGAAAATTTGAAAGTTTGAAAATTATTCGTATTGGATAGTAATGATTGAAACCATATGTGTGAAAACAAATGACATTATTGTTAAATAAGAGTAGTTACTTGAAACCAAATGATTGTGTTTAAAAGAGAGGATCACTTGAGGCCATATAACCGTGAAAATTATTGGTATTAGATAGGAGTACTTGATACCATATAACTGATTATACATTATATTGTTGATGAATGATAGTTCAGGTTCACTATCATTTCATCAAACGGTATTAATCTATCTATACATATATAAAGGGCAATTGTATGTATGTATAAGTGTGTGCCCGTAGGAAACTACTAAAATAAAAGAATGAACGACAAAAGTAATGTATATACACATTCACTATCACCAGATTTGATTTATATTTGCAAAGGTATTTAAGAATGTTCATAGAAATTACATTGAAATCCTACTTTGCGTTTATGTATCTCATAGGTGAACAATTTAATATGGGAGCGCAATATAATCAATTTTATTTATTTTTCATGGTAACCAATATTTATAAAATAAATGAGTTTATTTAGTTTTTTTTTTAATTAGAGAGGTTTTTTTTAGTAATGTTGAAATGATGCAATCATTAAATCTTTAAAAAATGGTTGTGTTAATTTTTTGTATTGAAAAATAACTCAAGAAATTACTAACAAATTAAAAGATAGAAATTAATTAATTAAGTTTTAATAAAATGTTCATTGTTACTGATTCAAAGTTGTAGTAAATATTTCATTGTACACATTTATTTAATCTATTTTTATTATACACTTTTTACGGACAGTTCATGAATTAATCCCTTAGCTTCACTTTTGAACATCCGTATATGAAATAAGTACTATAATTTATATTTAACTTTTAAACAAATATAAAATTCTTTTTGATAAGAAAAGTTTCGATTTTTTTTATTTTGCATCTAATATTTTAAATAGGTGTCATTAATCTTTTAGAGTGGTTTCATGTCTGTGCACTTTTTTAAAACTAAAATTTCAAAATGTACATAGTATATATCTACTGCTGAGTTTTTCAACGACTGTTGTTCAAAAATGTAAACAAAACTTTATGATCTCACAAAAAAAAAAAAAAAAAGAACAGAGACATTTCGTTTTTTTTTATTCATTTTTATTTTTCATGTTAGCCACTGTATATAAAATAATTGCGTTAATTAATTAATCTTTTTAGTTGAGATTTTATTAAAAAATTGCCGACACTAAAAGCGTTGCGTATATATATATATATATATATATATATATATATATATATATATATATATCAATCTCTGTATGTACATTTTTATACAAGTTATACGAGTGTTTCTGTGATAGGATTCAACCAAAATTGAGAACTCAAATGTACATAAAGATTTTGCGTATATGCCTATAAATATCAGTGCATGTACATATTTAAAAAAAAAGTAAACTTACATAAGTAAATATATGAAAACCTTAATTTATCAGAAATAACTTTCTTTTGGCTACTTTTCCCCCTTCAAATCTGATTTCATAATGGACAAAAATTTCCTATTAGGTCAATTTATATTGATTGGGAAGAGAAAATACATATTTAAATAGACTTAATGTGTAAATCTTGTCCAATATAAAATTGGATTTGAAGAGACGATAGTAGTCGAAATAAATTTATTTCTGCAAGTGTATTTGCAAATACACCTACACAAGTTAAATTACTACTAAATAGCTTGACTAAGACAACAAGGAACATTGTCCTCTATTTAAATTCGGATAAAACTGAGTGCATGTGTTTTAAACAAGATAGAGACCTCTTTGCACTCTATCGTAAACCTCTAAAATCGGTGGACCAGCTCTTGTACCTTGGTAGTAATAACTGATTTTACTGATAAGTTAAAGGGACAATTCTTCCGAGCCGTTGTTGTATCAGCGGTACTGTACGGCGGTACCTACCAACTTGTGATTCAAGAGTAATGGATCTGCGAGACAACCTTTTTACACCCCCTCTCTGCCCAGTCGACGCTGGGTAGCCACTTCTAGTACTGTATATATTGGCTTACTACTGTCTCATCAAGTGTGATAGTGTTAACCATACACATTGGTATATTTTTTTATAAGTTCAGTGAGGTTCATGATTTACTATGACACACAAAAAAAATGTCTTCAAACTCTCGGCAATCGACAAAATGAAATTTACATTAGATGCATCTAAACAAGTTAGAATAAAGTCGAAGCGTACAGAGGCGGCGTCTAAGAAGACGAATTAATAAAGTCTATTTACTGCGTGTGACATTGGCGGGTATCATTCTGGTTTGTCAGTCGTAAAAGAAGCTCGACAGTGAGTTGTTGTTGTTGTTGTTGTTGTTCAAGAGAGATGATTTAACAGATGATAACAAGATGAAGAGACGAAGAGGGAAGGGTTGGATCGTTGTCGTCGAGTTTTGCGAAACTCAGTGTGAAAAATCAGAGTCACTGAAAAGTCTGCCAATAGAATATACTTTTACTTCAAGAGACAGATAAAAAAATACAGAAAAATATATCTACCATTCCTGGCAAATGTTGGAAACAAATGGTATATATATATATATATATATATATATATATATATATATATATATATATATATGTGTGTGTGTGTGTGTGTGTGTGTGTGTGTGTGTGTATTGGGCAGCATTCTTTCATTTATACATGTAGAATTAAACAAAAGGCACATCTCCTGTTTAACAATTTTATTTTTGATCTTTTCCAATTTTCTGGCCAACTTTTTGACCCTCCATTTAACAGACAATAGCTCTATTTCACAACACCTAAAATTACATTCATGCCCCCGCTCTAATTACCGAAATGTTCTAACCGAAAATACACACGTTTTGCACAAAGAAAAAAAATAAACAAAAACTCCAAATACTAGAAGCTTTATACATAAAACAATACAAACCATCCTTAAACAAAATTAATTTCCAATGCAGTACACACATTCAAAAATGCCTATAACACCTTTCTCACCAATTCTTCTCCTTCCAGCCTCCACATTAATATAAAAAAACAAAAACAAAAAAAAAAAAAAAAACTGATGATGGCGCTTCGAAGTGCCGAAAGTACTCGGGAACTGAACTTTGGTGGATTTATCCATCAATTCCACCCAGACATTAAAAAGTTGGCCAGAAAATTGGAAAAGATCAAAAATAAAATTGTTAAACAGGAGATGTGCTTTTTGTTTAATTCTACATATATATATACATATATATATATATATATATATATACATATATATATATATACCAGTCATCCACAGACACGTGTTTCAACGTTTACGTCTTATCAGTGCGGCTTGACCTCTTTATCAGCTACCTCTAGCCGGGAGTGAACCCAACAGAATTTTCGTCTGTCAAGCTCCTTACTCTCACGTCTGCCGAGGACTGTCAGTCAGATGCGAACAATTAATTGATACACACTTACAGGATGTATGTTTTTACAATCCCCAGAGAACTCAAGTCTGTAACCAACAGGCGAGTAAATACCTTACGCTAAACAGTGAAAGTTCAACTAATGTATACCGTACAGTGCTCTACCAGGAAATTGGGAGCATATATATATATATATATATATATATATATTATATATATATATATATATATACCAGTCATCCACAGACACGTGTTTCAACATTTACGTTTCATCAGTGCGGCTCGACTTTTTAACAGCTATCTCTAGCCGGGAGTGAAACCCGACATAATTTTTGTGTGATTTTTAAAATAAATTTTGTGATATATATATATATATAATATTTGCCTAGGTTTCTCCTAACGGGTCATCTGGATAATTCTGACTTGCTCCTGGTTTTCTTGGGATTAAATTTGGGAATTATTTTTATTGGAAAGAAAAAATAAGCCATCTCATGTTAGATATGAATGTTTTTATTTTCTTTAATAATGCAAATTCATAATTATGTTTATTTTGTAACGGAATATTTCTAAAAGAATAATGGATGTCTGTTTGCTACATAATATATGTGACTTTAGAGTGCTCAATAGTATTATCTAGAGATATCCTATTTTTATTTTTATTTCTAAACTCCGACACTACAAAAAAAAAAAATGAAATGAAATGAAAAAAAAAAAAAAAAGTGAAGTAATGCACGAATACTCGTAGGTGCGTCTACGTGTATGTATTTGTGAGTATGTGCGTGTTTGTGTGTTTGAGAGAGAGAGAGACATATATATATATATATATATATATATATATATATATATTATATATACACACACACACACACATATATATATATATATTGAAAGATAGAGAATAAGGTAGAATGAGAATAAGGAAGACAGAGAGAGAGAGAGAGAGAGAGAGAGAGAGAGAGAGAGAGAGAGAGAGAGAGAGAGAGAAATTGGGAGTGAAAGATAGGGCGTTAGGCAGTGTGTGTGTGTGTGTGTGTGTGTGTGAGAGAGATTGAAAGATAGAGAAGGAGCCAGAAGAGAATAACGCAGAGAGTGAATAAGGCAGAGAGAGAGAGAGAGAGAGAGAGAGAGAGAGAGAGAGAGAGAGAGAGAGAGAGAGAGAGAGAGAGAAATTGGGAGTGAAAGATAGGGTGTTATGCAGTGTGTGTGTGTGTGTGCGTGATTGAAAGATAGAGAAGGAGCCAGAAAGAAATAACGAAGAGAGTGAATAAGGCAGAAGAGAGAGAGAGAGAGAGAGAGAGAGAGAGAGAGAGAGAGAGAGAGAGAGGAGAGAGAGAGAGAGAGAGTGGTTGTGGGGGGGCGAGATAAAAAAAGTGTGTTGTTGCAAAATCCAAGCTCCTGGTGTTAAAAATCACACAAAAATTACACACAGTGTTTTGTTCTCGTTTGCCACGGCTTGTTCAGAAGTTAGATGGCACACAGATAGTTTGTAAGATAGGACACCAGCCAGTCAATTTGTCTCTCACGAAAATATCTCCTTACTTATTGGGTCTTTTTATAATCCCATATTCACATAACTTCAAGTGAATTCTCAGTCTTATTCACAGTGCCAAGGTTATATGGTTTGTTGGATGTCAACCCCTGTTGGGTTATTTGATGCCGAATATATTTTTGTTTTATTGGAGTATTCAAATTTGTCTCTTAGATTCATTTTTTGATCTATTCAACCGATACATTGTTAACTGCAAATAGTTTATCATATGTTCATTCTATATTTTTCCCTTATGGAATAGATTGAATGGATGGTTGGATTTTACGGCATGTTAACCCTTGTTGGGCTATTTTATGCCGAAGATTTATTGTATTAATTCTTGATGGTATTCAAATTTTCTTTTTCAAACTCATTTTAAACGCTTATTTTTTCTATTTAATCAAGAGATGGGACCCTAACATGTACTACCACTCCGTTATCAGAGTGGATCTGAGAGTAATGGCAATGAAGGGGTACTTCCTACTTTCCAGAGCTCCAGAATTTGAACCTCACGACTTGATGCAGTTTAACGTCATACCCAGGCCACTAAGACCCCCAGTCACCACCTTCTAGCACACATATGATAAAATGGGTTGGAGTTTACAATAAGATCGGTACAATCATATAGGTGCTAAGGCTTGATTTGACCAGACGATTGACCGGAGTTGACATCTTCGACCACCCGTCTAGATTAAGTAAGTGGCAAAGTGTAGTGTTATGGATTGCTCAGCTACGAGGATTCCACTGTGCAAGCGGGCGGGGGGAGGGGGTTCACATGCCTGGATAAAGATCAGTTTGTGGTTTATTTCAGGATCTGAAGACTTGGGGTAAGTAAAAAATTTTGCAATATTTTGCTAACGTGAGGCATATTTCCACAGTTTAAGATACTTTTGTCACGATTGTGAAGGTGACGAACTATACCTGATAGTTAGATGTCAAATTCGCCTGATACTCTCTAAGTGTAACTCATCAGTTTTCCAGCTTTGGCTAAGAGAAGGCATCGGAATCTTTTTAGGCCTACCGAACGTTGTCTGACAGTTGAGGTTCTTGAAATATATATATATATGTGGTGTGTGAGTGTGTGTGTATATGTATATATATATATTGATAATTTAGTGTGCTATAATCACAAGTAAATAGTGCTAAACACTATTGATAGAGCGTGTAATATCTACGTTAAGTTAGCGGGGATATGAAGTCAACGGCGCTTTATAACTGTTAGTTAGCAATCTTTCTTTCTTTCTTTCTTTTCTTCTTCTTCTTTCTTTCCATCTTCTTCATATCTCGTTGATTATTTTGACAATTTCCCCCAAAAGCCTTGAGTTACAATCACCATTGCAATTTCCCATGACAAACACAGAACCCTGCAAAAAAAAAGTGCTGAGGTGAAAAAAGACTTAAAATAAAAAGCCACAACTCAAGCACGAATAGAGAGAGGAGAACGAGAGAAATACGATAGAATATGACACAGTATTATGTAGGTGTGTGGGTGGGGAGATTATCAAATAAATATTTCCTCATTCGATAAAACTTTTAGTGATTCACTATGTTCGAGAAATTGTACAGTCAGAAATATATTATATATATATATATATATATATATATAGAGAGAGAGAGAGAGAGAGAGAGAGCCGAGAGTAATCACTCACCCATCTACACACGCATATTCTCCACACTCTCTCTGTCACAGAACACACACATACAAACACACACATATATATGCAGAGCAGTTTATATATATATATATATATATATATATATATATATATATATATATATATGAAAAATATATGGAAATAATCGACATATGTAGAGAAAGTAGACAAACACGAGATGTTGTTGAAAATGGATGTTTATTGTAGGTAGTGATGTCGACGATCCAACGTTTCGGCCTGTTAGACCTTCTTCAAGACTTTGGGAATAGAGTTTTGCTTCATTGTGAACCCCTCTCTCTGTCTGTCTTGTCTCTCTGTCTCTTGTCTTTCTCTGTCTTCTTCTGTCTGTCGTCTCTCTCTCTCTCTCTCTAATATATATATATATATATATATATTTCTGACTGTATAATTTCTCGAACATAGGGAATCACTAAAGGTTTTTCGGATGAGGAAATGTTTATTTGATAATCTTCCCCCCCATATATATATATATATATATATATATATATATATATATTATGAAAATTTGAAACGTTTGAAAATTATTCGTATTGGATAGTAATGATTGAAACCATATGTGTGAAAACAGATGATATTTTTATTAAATAAGTAGGTTACTTGAAACCAAATGATTGTGTTTAAAAGAGTGGATCACTTGAGGCCATACAACGGGAAAACTATTGGTATTAGATAGGAGTACTTGATACCATATAACTGATTATACATTATATTGTTGATGAATGATAGTTCAGGTTCACTATCATTTCATCAGACGGTATAAATCTATCTATACATATATAAATGGCAATTGTATGTATGTATAAGTATGTGCCCATAGGAAACTACTAAAATAACAATGAACGACAAAGTAATATATATACACATTCACTATCACCAGATTTGATTTATATTTGAAAGGTATTTAAGAATGTTCTAGAAATTACATTGAAATCCTACTTTGCGTTTATGTATCTCATAGGTGAACAATTTAATATGGGAGCGCAATATAATCAATTTTATTTATTTTTCATGGTAACCAATATTTATAAAATAAATGAGTTAATTTAGTTTTTTTTTTTTTGATTAGAGAGGTTTTTTTAGTAATGTTGAAATGATGCAATCATTAAATCTTTAAAAAATGTTGTGTTAATTTTTTGTATTGAAAAATAACTCAAGAAATTACTAAACAATTAAAAGATAGAAATTAATTAATTAAGTTTTTAATAAATTTTCATTGTTACTGATTCAAAGTTGTAGTAAATATTTCATTGTACACATTTATTTAATCTATTTTTATTATACACTTTTTACGGACAGTTCATGAATTAATCCCTTAGCTTCACTTTTGAACATCCGTATATGAAATAAGTACATAATTGAATATTTAACTTTTAAACAAATATAAAATTCTTTTTGATAAGAAAGTTTCGATTTTTTTTTTTTGCATCTAATATTTTAAATAGGTGTCATTGATCTTTTAGAGTGGTTTCATGTCTGTGCACTTTTTTAAAAACTAAAATTTCAAAATGTACATAGTATATATCTACTGCTGAGTTTTTCAACGACTGTTGTTCAAAAATGTAAACAAAACTTTATGATCTCACAAAAAAAAAAAAAAAGAATCAGAGACATTTCGTTTTTTTTATTCATTTTTATTTTTCATGTTATCCACTGTATAATAAATAATTGCGTTAATTAATTAATCTTTTTAGTTGAGATTTTATTAAAAAAAATTGACCGACACGGAAGCGTTGCGTTATATTATATATATATATATATATATATATATATATATATATATATATATCAATCTCTGTATGTACATTTATAACAAGTTATACGAGTGTTTCTGTGATAGGATCTCACCAAAATTGAGAACTCAAACGTACATAAAGATTTTGCGTATATGCCTTAAAATATCAGTGCATGTACAATTTAAAAAAAAGTAAACTTACATAAGTAAATATATGAAAACCTTAATTTATCAGAATAACTTTCTTTTGGCTACTTTTCCCCCTTCAAATCTGATTTCATAATGGACAAAAATTTCCTATTAGGTCAATTTATATTGATTGGGAAGAGAAAATACATATTTAAATAGACTTAATGTGTAAATCTTGTCCAATATAAAATTGGATTTGAAGAGACGAAAGTAGTCGAAATAAATTTATTTCTGCAAGTGTATTTGCAAATACACCATACACAAGTTAAATAAACTACTTGACCAAGACAACAAGGAACATTGTCCCCTATTTAAATTCGGATAAAACTGTGCTTTTAAACAAGATAGAGGCCTCTTTGCACTCATACGTAAACCTCTAAAATCAGTGGACCAGCTCTTGTACTTTGGTAGTAATAACTGATTTTACTGATAAGTTAAAGGGACAATTCTTCCGAGCCGTTGTTGTATCAGCGGTACTGTACGGCGGTACCTACCAACTTGTGATTCAACAATAATAGATCAGCGAGACAACCTTTTTACACCCCTCTCTGCCCAGCGACGCTGGGTCCGCACTTCTAGTACTGTATATATTGGCTTACTACTGTCTCATCAAGTGTGATAGTGTTAACCATACATATTGGTATATTTTTTTATAAGTTCAGTGAGGTTCATGATTTACTATGACACACAAAAAAATGTCTTCTCAAACTCTCGCAATCGACAAAATGAATTTACATTAGATGCATCTAAACAAGTTAGAATAAAGTCGAAGCGTACAGAGCGCGCGTCTAAGAAGACGAATTAATAAAGTCTATTTACTGCGTGTGCCATTGGCGGGTATCATTCTGGTTTGTCAGTCGTAAAAGAAGCTGACAGTGAGTTGTTGTTGTTGTTGTTGTTGTTCAAGAGAGATGATTTAACAGATGATAAACAGATGAAGAGACGAAGAGGGAAGGGTTGGATCGTTGTCGTCGAGTTTTGCGAAACTCAGTGTGAAAAATCAGAGTCACTGAAAGTCTGCCAATAGAATATACTTTTACTTCAAGAGACAGATAAAAAAATACAGAAAATATATTCTACCATTCCTGGCAAATGTTGGAACAAATGGTATATATATATATATATATATTATATATATATATATATATATAATATTATAGTATGTATGTGTGTGTGTGTGTGTGTGTGTGTGTGTGTTTGGGCAGCATTCTTTCATTTATACATGTAGAATTAAACAAAAGGCACATCTCCTGTTTAACAATTTTATTTTTGATCTTTTCCAATTTTCGGGCCAACTTTTGACCCTCCATTTAACAGACAATAGCTCTATTTCCCACACCTAAAATTAACATTCATGCCCCCGCTCTAATTACCGAAATGTTCTAACCGAAAATACACACGTTTTGCACAAAGAAAAAAATAAACAAAAACTCCAAATACTAGAAGCTTTATACATAAAACAATACAAACCGTCCTTGACAAAATTAATTCCCAATGCAGTACACACATTCTAAAATGCCTATAACACCTTTCTCCATTTCTTCTCCTTCCAGCCTCCACATTAATATAAAAAACAAAACAAAAACAAAAAAAACTGATGATGGCGCTTCGAAGTGCCGAAAGTACTCGGGAACTGAACTTTGGTGGATTTATCCATCAATCCACCCAGACATTAAAAAGTTGGCCAGAAAATTGGAAAAGATCAAAAATAAAATTGTTAAAACAGGAGATGTGCTTTTTGTTTAATTCTACATATATATATATATATATATAATATATATATATATATAATATATATATACCAGTCATCCACAGACACGTGTTTTCAACGTTTACGTCTTATCAGTGCGGCTTGACCTCTTTATCAGCTACCTCTAGCCGGGAGTGAACCCAACAGAATTTTCGTCTGTCAAGCTCTTTACTCTCACGTCTGTCGAGGACTGTCAGTCAGATGCGAAACAATTAATTGATACACACTTACAGGATGTATGTTTTTTACAATCCCCAGAGAACTCAAGTCTGGTAAATCACTAAATAGTGAGTTCGATCCTTGCTTGATGCCTCAAACTTGCGATCTTGTGTCACATCCTAACCGTGACGAACGGATTGAGTAAATACTTTGCCTAGTGTTGCAGTTGTTATAGTCTCAGCGTTTTCAGTGTGGCTTACGGTCAAGTCCCATTAAAAGCACCGGTTCCCTCTAGATTACTGAAGTTAAGCTCCGATGAGCCTGTTCAATACTTAGATGGGTGAACATCTATGCAAAAACAATTACTGTAAGCAACATATATCAGAATGACTTCATTCGGCATTAAATGATCCGAAAAGGGTTGATATGCCGTAAAATAAAACAAGCAACCAAAATCAGCTGTTGTGACTATAACAACAAAGACGAGGATATTAGTCTCGCCTATAAAAGCAAAAAACAAAAAAAAAAAAACAAAAAACAAACTCCGACTGGTGTAAAAATTAATTTTTCAAAGGGGGGGGGGTGTGAGAGTTAAAAATTCAATGTCAGATAGTTTGTATCATAAGTAAGTAAAATCATGAAATTTATTAAAAGAGTAAAAAAAACAAAATAAAATAAAACAATTTGAAATAGAGACTTAATTCTTTCCCCTCAAATAAAAAGTTGTGTGCATCTATTAATGATTATTTAATTATTTTGAATATTTTACATAAGTTTTATGAAGTGTTCAAACGATGTGTTTGAAATGGCGAAGGCCGACAATTTTTAGGGAGTTTATGTGCTTAATTAAAGTCATACCTAATTTGTTAATTAATCAATTATAATTAAATGAATTAGGCGTGCATATCAGCATGGGGAAGCCAGCTAGTGTAATGGTTAGAATGTCCGCCTGTCAGCCTGACAGGTAGGGTTCGAATCGCGGACAAGGCACCGCCCTGTCTATAGCTCTGCTGATGAGGCCTAATGGGCTGATATGTACATACAGAGATTGACTTTTTCTCGAGTTGTTTACGCTTTACATTTAAACCGATATGCACGCCTAATTCATTTAATTATAATTAATTAATTAACAAATTAGGTATGACTTTAATTAAGCACATAATCTCCCTAAAAACAAATTTTATACAAAATCGTAGGTATTTATTTAATAGTAAACTTTTTAATTAACCTCTTGATACTAAAAAACTGACTATTTCCTGTTTGTAAATAATTTTCTCGTAAAACTCCACACGTTAGATAACTTTAAATATATATGAAAATAAAACAATCTATATATAAATATATGATGTATTTATTAAAAGTTGTTTTAAAAAACAATAAGGACCATCTAAGGTGGTATATTCAAATTTTGAGTGTATATAAAACAAGGTTTTTCTTTATTGTATGTATTGACGATTTTGGGTAATGTGACGTAGTCAGTGGTGTAGTTTTGGTTACATACAAATAGATACCGAATCTTCTTTATTGATAGATGTAGTGCGTGATCCTCTATTATTGCAACAAAACAAATCGACCACCAAGATACGTTGTAAACCAGTTTGGTACTTTAATGAGGGGAGGGGGTTTGGGGAATGGGTTTTGATTGGTCGGTTGTTTACCCGGATGTTTATCCGGATTACCCGGCTATAGAGTAGAACAAGGTTTACCCGGATATACAGTAGTATGAAATTTATCCGGGTATACCTTTATTCAATTAGACATAGTGTTCTTTTATCTGATATTCACGCTAACTTAAACATAAATGCTCTATCAATGATATTGCGCACTTTACTTATAAATATATCACCCATATTCTCTCTCTCTCTCACTCTCTCTCTCTCTCTCTCTCTCTCTCTCTCTCTATATATATATATATATATATATATATATATATATATTCTCTCTCTCTCTCTCTCTATATATATTCTATATATATATATTTATAGTATAATAATGATATAAGGGCCGGGTGAGCTCAGTCGGTAGAGCGTTCGGCTAGAAACCACAAGGTTCCTAGTTCGATACCGGTCCTCGCCAACTCAGCGTTATGAGTAGCACAGTGATCTGATGGTAGGTGTGGCGCTCCATCTCAGACGCTAAAATTATCTCCTTGGTCTAGCGCTAGTGAAAAGGGGATAGACTTCCTCGCTATCTGGCTGATACCGACATTAGGCCGCCCCGACGACTTTATTTTTCTTATATACATATATAATATATGTATATACATAATACATATATTCGGCATTTTCTTTCCTTTGTTTATTTTTTCTTTCAACATACCGTCGGATTCACTTCCATTTTCAACTTACATATACATATATATATATCAAACCTCAAAAAAATTTCTAAACGGACTGAATAACAATAACTACCACTCGCTTTTCTCGTTATTCTGTGATAAATAATTTCTTATCACCTTCCAGATACCAACAAATGCCCTGAAGATGATCTAATTAATAGATTGAAACACTGCAGCGTCGGCCAATAAACTCACCACTTAACCCATTTAAACCTGTGTTTTTTCATTTTTCCTAATATACTACACACACACACACACACACACACACACGCATATATATATATATATATATATATATATGTGTGTGTGTGAGTGTGTGTGTATATGTATATATATATATATTGATAATTTAGTGTGCTATAATCACAAGTAAATAGTGCTAAACACTATTGATAGAGCGTGTATATCTACGTTAAGTTAGCGTGGATATGAAGTCAACGGCGCTTTATAACTGTTAGTTAGCAATCTTTCTTTCTTTCTTTCTTTCTTTCTTTCTTTCTTTCCATCTTCTTCATATCTCGTTGATTATTTTGACAATTTCCCCCAAAAGCCTTGAGTTACAATCACCATTGCAATTTCCCATGACAAACACAGAACCCTGCAAAAAAAAAAAAGTGCTGAGGTGAAAAAAGACTTAAAATAAAAAGCCACAACTCAAGCACGAATAGAGAGAGGAGAACGAGAGAAATACGATAGAATATGACACAGTATTATGTAGGTGTGTGGGTGGGGAGATTATCAAATAAATATTTCCTCATTCGATAAAACTTTTAGTGATTCACTATGTTCGAGAAATTGTACAGTCAGAAATATATATATATATATATATATATATATATATATAGAGAGAGAGAGAGAGAGAGAGAGACCGAAGTAATCACTCACCCATCTACACACGCATATTCTCACACTCTCTCTGTCACAGATACACACACATACAAACACACACATATATATGCAGAGGCAGTTTATATATATATATATATATATATATATATATATATATATATATATATATGGGAAAAATATAAGGAAATTAATCCGACAGTATGTAGAGAAAGGTAGACAAACACGAGATGTTGTAGAAAATGGATGTTTATTGTAGGTAGTGATGTCGACGATCCAACGTTTCGGCCTGTTAGACCTTCTTCAAGACTTTGGGAATAGAGTTCTTGCTTCATTGGTGAACCCCTCTCTCTGTCTGTCTCTGTCTCTCTGTCTCTCTGTCTTTCTCTGTCTGTCTGTCTGTCTGTCTGTCTCTCTCTCTCTCTCTCTATATATATATATATATATATATTTCTGACTGTATAATTTCTCGAACATAGGGAATCACTAAAGGTTTTTCGGATGAGGAAATGTTTATTTGATAATCTTCCCACCCATATATATATATATATATATATATATATATATATATATTTGAAAATTTGAACGTTTGAAAATTATTCGTATTTGGATAGTAATGATTGAAACCATATGTGTGAAAACAGATGATATTTTTATTAAATAAGAGTAGTTACTTGAAACCAAATGATTGTGTTTAAAAGAGTGGATCACTTGAGGCCATACAACCGGGAAAACTATTGGTATTAGATAGGAGTACTTGATACCATATAACTGATTATACATTATATTGTTGATGAATGATAGTTCAGGTTCACTATCATTTCATCAGACGGTATAAATCTATCTATACATATATAAATGGCAATTGTATGTATGTATAAGTATGTGCCCATAGGAAACTACTAAAATAAAACAATGAACGACAGAAGTAATATATATACACATTCACTATCACCAGATTTGATTTATATTTGTAAAGGTATTTAAGAATGTTCATAGAAATTACATTGAAATCCTACTTTGCGTTTATGTATCTCATAGGTGAACAATTTAATATGGGAGCGCAATATAATCAATTTTATTTATTTTTCATGGTAACCAATATTTATAAAATAAATGAGTTTATTTAGTTTTTTTTTTTTGATTAGAGAGGTTTTTTAGTAATGTTGAAATGATGCAATCATTAAATCTTTAAAAAATTGTTGTGTTAATTTTTTGTATTGAAAAATAACTCAAGAAATTACTAACAAATTAAAAGATAGAAATTAATTAATTAAGTTTTAATTAAATTTTCATTGTTACTGATTCAAAGTTGTAGTAAATATTTCATTGTACACATTTATTTAATCTATTTTTATTATACACTTTTTACGGACAGTTCATGAATTAATCCCTTAGCTTCACTTTTGAACATCCGTATATGAAATAAGTACTATAATTTGATATTTAACTTTTAAACAAATATAAAATTCTTTTTGATAAGAAAAGTTTCGATTTTTTTTATTTTGCATCTAATATTTTAAATAGGTGTCATTGATCTTTTAGAGTGGTTTCATGTCTGTGCACTTTTTTAAAACTAAAATTTCAAAATGTACATAGTATATATCTACTGCTGAGTTTTTCAACGACTGTTGTTCAAAATGTAAACAAAACTTTATGATCTCACAAAAAAAAAAAAAAAAGATCAGAGACATTTCGTTTTTTTTTTATTCATTTATTTTTCATGTTATCCACTGTATATAAAATAATTGCGTTAATTAATTAATCTTTTTAGTTGAGATTTTATTAAAAAAATTGACGACACACGGAAGCGTTGCGTATAATATATATTATATATATATATATATATATATATATATATATATATATATATATCAATCTCTGTATGTACATTTTATACAAGTTATACGAGTGTTTCTGTGATAGGATTCAACCAAAATTGAGAACTCAAACGTACATAAAGATTTTGCGTATATGCCTATAAATATCAGTGCATGTACATATTTAAAAAAAAAGTAAACTTACATAAGTAAATATATGAAAACCTTAATTTATCAGAAATAACTTTCTTTTGGCTACTTTTCCCCCTTCAAATCTGATTTCATAATGGACAAAAATTTCCTATTAGGTCAATTTATATTGATTGGGAAGAGAAAATACATATTTAAATAGACTTAATGTGTAAATCTTGTCCAATATAAAATTGGATTTGAAGAGACGAAAGTAGTCGAAATAAATTTATTTCTGCAAGTGTATTTGCAAATACACATACACAAGTTAAATTACTACTTGACCAAGACAACAAGGAACATTGTCCCCTATTTAAATTCGGATAAAACTGTGTTTTAAACAAGATAGAGGCCTCTTTGCACTCTATAGTAAACCTCTAAAATCAGTGGACCAGCTCTTGTACCTTGGTAGTAATAACTGATTTTACTGATAAGTTAAAGGGACAATTCTTCCGAGCCGTTGTTGTATCAGCGGTACTGTACGGCGGTACCTACCAACTTGTGATTCAACAATAATAGATCAGCGAGACAACCTTTTTACACCCCCTCTCTGCCCAGGCGACGCCGGGTAGCCACTTCTAGTACTGTATATATTGGCTTACTACTGTCTCATCAAGTGTGATAGTGTTAACCATACATATTGGTATATTTTTTTATAAGTTCAGTGAGGTTCATGATTTACTATGACACACAAAAAAATGTCTTCTTCAAACTCTCTGCAATCGACAAAATGAAATTTACATTAGATGCATCTAAACAAGTTAGAATAAAGTCGAAGCGTACAGAGGCGGCGTCTAAGAAGACGAATTAATAAAGTCTATTTACTGCGTGTGACATTGGCGGGTATCATTCTGGTTTGTCAGTCGTAAAAGAAGCTTGACAGTGAGTTGTTGTTGTTGTTGTTGTTGTTCAAGAGAGATGATTTAACAGATGATAACAAGATGAAGAGACGAAGAGGGAAGGGTTGGATCGTTGTCGTCGAGTTTTGCGAAACTCAGTGTGAAAAATCAGAGTCACTGAAAAGTCTGCCAATAGAATATACTTTTACTTCAAGAGACAGATAAAAAAATACAGAAAAAAATATATCTACCATTCCTGGCAAATGTTGGAAACAAATGGTATATATATATATATATATATATATATATATATATATATATATATATATATATATGTATATGTGTGTGTGTGTGTGTGTGTGTGTGTGTTTGGGCAGCATTCTTTCATTTATACATGTAGAATTAAACAAAAGGCACATCTCCTGTTTAACAATTTTATTTTTGATCTTTTCCAATTTTCGGGCCAACTTTTGACCCTCCATTTAACAGACAATAGCTCTATTTCCCAACACCTAAAATTACATTCATGCCCCCGCTCTAATTACCGAAATGTTCTAACCGAAAATACACACGTTTTGCACAAAGAAAAAAATAAACAAAAACTCCAAATACTAGAAGCTTTATACATAAAACAATACAAACCGTCCTTGAACAAAATTAATTTCCAATGCAGTACACACATTCTAAAATGCCTATAACACCTTTCTCGCCAATTCTTCTCCTTCCAGCCTCCACATTAATATAAAAAACAAAAACAAAAACAAAAAAACTGATGATGGCGCTTCGAAGTGCCGAAAGTACTCGGGAACTGAACTTTGGTGGATTTATCCATCAATTCCACCCAGACATTAAAAAGTTGGCCAGAAAATTGGAAAAGATCAAAAATAAAATTGTTAAACAGGAGATGTGCTTTTTGTTTAATTCTACATACATATATATATATATATATATATATATATATATATATATATATATATATATACCAGTCATCCACAGACACGTGTTTCAACGTTTACGTCTTATCAGTGCGGCTTGACCTCTTTATCAGCTACCTCTAGCCGGGAGTGAACCCAACAGAATTTTCGTCTGTCAAGCTCTTTACTCTCACGTCTGTCGAGGACTGTCAGTCAGATGCGAACAATTAATTGATACACACTTACAGGATGTATGTTTTTACAATCCCCAGAGAACTCAAGTCTGTAACCAACAGGCGAGTAAATACCCTACGCTAAACAGTGAAAGTTCAACTAATGTATACCGTACAGTGCTCTTACCAGGAAATTGGGAGCATATATATTATATATATATATATATATATATATATATATATATATATATATATACCAGTCATCCACAGACACGTGTTTCAACATTTACGTTTCATCAGTGCAGCTCGACTTTTTTAACAGCTACCTCTAACCGGGAATGAAACCCGACAGAATTTTTGTGTGATTTTTAAAAATAAATTTTGTGATAGATTTTGGGATATATATATATATATATATATATATATATATATATATATATAATATATATATATATATATTTGCCTAGGTTTCTTCTAACGGATCATCTGGATAATTCTGACTTGCTCCTGGTTTTCTTAGGATTAAATTTGGGAATTATTTTTATCGGAAAGAAAAAGTAAGCCTTCCATCTCATGTTAGACATGAATGTTTCTATTTTCTTTAATAATGCAAATTCATAATTATGTTTATTTTGTAATGGAATATTTCTAAAAGAATAATGGATGTCTGTTTGCTACATAATATATGTAACTTTAGAGTGCTCAATAGTATTATCTAGAGATATCCTATTTTTTAAAATTATTTCTAAAGTCCGACACTACAAAAAAAAAAAAATGAAATGAAATGAAAAAAAAAAAAGTGAAGTAATGCACGAATACTCGTAGGTGCGTCTACGTGTATGTATTTGTGAGTATGTGCGTGTTTGTGTGTTTGAGAGAGAGAGAGACATATATATATATATATATATATATATATATATATATATATATATGGTGATTGCCGCTTCTTCACAGAATAAGGCCATTTCTACAAGTATTTCAGTTGTGAGTAGTTTTGAGTAGTTGTGAGCAGTTTTGAGTAGTTGTGAGCACGCAGATGGCCCACGGTTCCAGCTTGTTTTTATGTACCCTGTCACATATATATATATATATTATATATATATACACACACACACACATATATATATATATATATATATATATATATATATATATATATATGAAAGATAGAGAATAAGGTAGAATAAGAATAAGGAAGACAAAGAGAGAGAGAGAGAGAGAGAGAGAGAGAGAGAGAGAGAGAGAGAGAGAGAGAGAGAGAGAGAGAGAGAGAGAGAGAGAGAGAGAGAGAGAAATTGGGAGTGAAAGATAGGGCGTTAGGAAGTGTGTGTGTGTGTATGTGTGTGTGTGTGAGAGATTGAAAGATAGAGAAGGGGCCAGAAAGAGAATAACGCAGAGAGTGAATAAGGCAGAGAGAGAGAGAGAGAGAGAGAGAGAGAGAGAGAGAGAGAGAGAGAGAGAGAGAGAGAGAGAGAGAGAGAGTGAAAGATAGGGCGTTAGGCAGTGTGTGTGTGTGTGTGTGTGTGTGTGTGTGCGTGATTGAAAGATAGAGAAGGAGACAGAAGAGAATAACGCAGAGAGTGAATAAGGCAGAAAGGGAGAGGGAGAGGGAGAGGGAGAGGGAGAGAGAGAGAGAGAGAGAGAGAGAGAGAGAGAGAGAGAGAGAGAGAGAGAGGTGGGTGGGGGGCGAGATAAAAAAAAGTGTGTTGTTGCAAAATCCAAGCTCCTGGTGTTAAAAATCACACAAAAATTACACACAGTGTTTTGTTCTCGTTTGCCACGGCTTGTTCAGAAGTTAGATAGCACACAGATAGTTTGTAAGATAGGACACCAGCCAGTCAATTTGTCTCTCACGAAAATCTCTTTACTTATTGGGTCTTTTTATAATCCCATATTCACATAACTTCAAGTGAATTCTAAGTCTTATTCACTGTGCCAAGGTTATATGGTTTGTTGGATGTCAACCCCTGTTGGGTTATTTTATGCCGAATATATTTTTGTTTTATTCATTCTTTTGGAGTATTCAAATTTGTCTCTTAGATTCATTTTTTGATCTATTCAACAGATAAATTGTCAACTGCAAATAGTTTATCATATGTTCATTCTATATTTTCCCCTTATGGAATAGATTGAATGGCTGGTTGGATTTTACGGCATGTTAACCCTTGTTGGGCTATTTTATGCCGAAGATTTATTTTATTAATTCTTGATGGTATTCAAATTCTCTTTTTCAAACTCATTTTAAACACATTTTTACACTTATTTTTTTAAATATTTAATCAAGAGATGGGAACCTAACAGGTACTACCACTGGCAATGAAGGGTACTTCCTACTTTCCAGAGCTCCAGAATTAGAACCTCACGACTTGATGCAGTTTAACGTCATACCCAGGCCACTAAGACCCTCAGTCACCACCTTCTAGCACACATATGATAAAATGGGTTGGAGTTTACAATAAGATCGGTACAATCATATAGGGGCTAAGACTTGATGTGACCAGCCGATTGACCGGAGTTGACCTCTTCGACCACCCGTCTAGATTAAGTAAGTGGCAAAGTGTAGTGTTATGGATTGCTCAGCCACGAGGATTACACTGTGCAAGCGGGCGGTGGGGGGTATGGGGGTTTCACATGCCTGGATCAAGTTCAGTTTGTGGTTTATTTCAGGATCTGAAGACTTGGGATAAGTAAAAAAATTGTGCAATATTTTGCCAACGTGAGGCATATTTCGACGGCAAGATACTTTTGCCAAGGTTGGGAAGGGAATGAACTCTACCCGATAGTTAGATGTCAAATTCTCCTGATACTCTCTAAGTGTAACTCATCAGTTTTCCAGCTTTGGCTAAGAGAAGGCATCGGAATCTTTTTAGGCCTACCGAACCAGTTGGGGTTCTTGAATCATCTCTTATTATAATAAAGATTGTGTATTTTTCTGTCTGTAACCGAAACTATGTTACTATTCAAGTCACGATTCCCTTAGTTATTTACGTCACATTCTCCATGATTTTATTTTTTTATTTAAACCTCAATTATTAATAAATTCTTTTTACATTATTGACACTGTTGACCATATCTACATACTAATAATATGCAATTGTATTTATATATAAAACAAAATTGCGGTTTACTGTGTGAACGGGAAGGCTAATTTGCATATTGATATTAAACATTTTATTTTAATAAATTAATAGTATTATTGATTTCTAATTGTTTGGTTTTATCTTAATGAATATGAGCAAAAATTTCGGGGATAAATCTTAAAAGAAATTCATTAACAAGAAAAATAACTGTAATTTTATTCTTAACTTCCTATTTTAACTAAATAGTTAAGTTAGGAAAATTTAACTATGAAAGACGGGAGTGATTGAAGAGTAAGTTTCAGTTGTTATATTTTTCGATTATACCCCCACCTCTTTTTCAAATCTTTTTTTATCTGCATTCTTATTTAGTTTCATTAGTCTTTCTAATTTAATATAATATCTTATTTAGTTTCATTAGTCTTTCTAATTTAATATAATATCTTATTTAGTTTCATTAGTCTTTCTAATTTAATATAATATCTTATTTTATTATAACTTAAATACTTGCGCCAGGAGAGTGTATATATTTGCTAGTCTGTTATAGACTAGAAATAATTTGGTAACTTAGGTGTCGTTATGGTCCAGTTCGAACTCGTAAAGCATAAACTCTCACCGAATTAGACTATGGTGCACGTTTATCTGTGCAGCTTTCAAATCACACACTGTGCGAAGAAATGCAGAACGTATCATTGTACTAATTGCTACGATGATACTAACCACAGCAGATACTCTTCCTCGTCTTGAACTGCATCGGTCAAGTGATATATGCACTGAAAACTAGCACCCACCAAAATATTGCAAGACTTTTGACTCACCCTAGTTGTCTATCAACATATTCACAGAAAACCCAGCAAACTAATCCCAATTCAAAGTCAGGTACTGCTATTTAACATTGTGTTTTTTTTTTTACACTTTCTTGAAATCTTTGAACATAATTCGCCATAACCGCGACACCAGTTCAAATTCCAGCACAGTCAAAATTTATTTTTAGATCTATTTTTTTCTCCAAGCCATGAAATTTCGGGCCCAAACCATTTTGTGATTAATCAATTGATTTTAATGCCATTTCAATTCGCCAATAGTTATGTTATTACTAGGGGGTTAGGTGATCATGTTTATTGTACATTTAAATTAACATGTTTGTGTAGCTCTTTCTTTAGAATTTTTTGAACACATTTATATGATATCAAGTATTCTTATCTAATGCAAATAATTTGAATATGGTTATACGGTTTCAAGAAATTATTTCTATTTAATAATAGTCATTTGTTTGCACGTGGTTTCAAGTATTCCTATCCAATACAAATAAATTTCACATAGTTCAACGGTCTCAAGTATTCCTACTGAAGACTAATAATTGTATTATTTTTATTTAATAATAGTAATTTGTTTTCACACAGGTATATGGTTTCAAGTATTCCTATATAATACTAATAATTATGTGGTTTCAAGTCATTATTTCTATTTGATAATAAGCATGTGTTTGCAAACAGTCATAGGATTTCATGTAATTAATAATGATATTCCTTAGTAAACAATTATTGCTTCAATTAACTATTATGAATAATTTTCACACAGTTATATGGTTTCAAATATGGAAGCCCGTGGTGTAATGGTTAAAGTCATGGGAAATGGACTCGTCGACCCGATTTCAAATCCTGGATGTAGTAATTGCATTTCACTTAGTGCTAATACCCTTGGGAAATTATGAATCCTACTTTCCCCCCATCTATGGGTAAATAGTGGGACAGATTGGTCTCTTTAATCTTGGTTAGGCAACCGGTCTAGAAGAAGGAAAACTCTGAATTCAAACCTGTTGAACCCCGCTTAAGAAATTGACCTTGTGTCACATCCTGCTCATGTGGAGGGTTGGTAGATATATATAAGATATATATATGGTTTCAAATATTCCTATGCTGGTTTTTCTCAGTCGGTAGAGCATCCGCTTAGTCAACCGCAATTTGCGAGTTCAATACCAAGATCAGAATGGACCTGGGAGTAATGGCAATGAAGGTGTACTTCAAATACCAGAGATTTACAGAACTGGAACTTTGACATCTGATGTAGTTTAGTATCATACCCAGGACTCTCCTTTTAGGGTCCTACCTCTCGGCCAAGTAAGGCACTCAGCGTATTTTCTACTCCATTGAGGAAGCAGTCAAAATATGATAAGACCGTATCTTGCTACAACTCAACCCCTCCACACGAGCAGGATGGGATACAAGGTCAATTTTTATCAATATCTTGATACTGATACCTTGCAATCCAGCACATCCTGTCGTATGGTACCTAGCGGGAAGCTTGCCCCCAAGTAATATCCTGAAATATACCATCAAGGAGGGGGTTATTACTTTGTGTGATATTCTGATAGGTTATAGGAAACGTCTAATACATTGAACAGCAGTCAATATTTTGTCAACGCTAAATTATAGGTAAACAATAATCGAAACGAAATTCTAAAAGACGATGAGTTATAAAATTAGATTTGTTGTTTGGGTAGAAATTTGAAAGTCATAAGAATCTCCGGTTAATTCGATGGGATGAACAGGAGTTTGGAAATTGAGAGGAATATAGATAATATGAAGGTTAGGGAAAAATCGATTGATTGATTGGGTGAAAAGATTGAAATAGATGAAATAAGAGGTGGTAGTGGTGGCAATAGATAGATAAAGAGGGAGAGAAAGCGAGGGGGTGAAAAATAGACATATATATATATTATGTGTATATATATATATATATATATATATATATATATATATAGAGAGAGAGAGAGAGAGAGAGTGTGTGAGAGAGAGAGAGTATAAGTCAGAGAAAGAGAGTGAAATATATAGAATGAAGCAGAAAGAGAATAAGAGAGAGAGAGAGAGAGAGAGAGAGAGAGAGAGAGAGAGAGAGAGAGAGAGAGAGAGAGAGAGAGAGAGAGAGGTGAAGCAGGAGTGAGAGAAATAAAGGAAACACGAGAGAGAAAGAGACAGACAGAGAAAGGGAGTGAAAAAAAGGAATTTAGAATGATATACATAGAAAGCTAGATAGATAGATTCTATTTAAATAGAAATGCCATAACTAGACTACTTCATTTCCAGTGATCTTTTGAAAAAGAGATTTTATCTCGAAAATTCAAGAATAAAATACAGGTTAACACACAACACCATTGTTACCGTATTATTATTTTGTTTCTTTACATCTGCATTGTGATAGCCTTCTAAATTAACCTCCTAACCAATATATATATATATATATATATATATATATATATATATATATATATATATATATATATATACTAGCAAATATATGCACCCTCCGGGTGCAAGTATTAATATCATAAAATATCATATTAAATTAATTAGAAAGTCTAAATAAACTAAATAAGAATGCAGATAAAATGATTTGAAACAGAGAGGGGTATGATCGAAAAATAAAACAGCTGTAGCTTCTTCTTCCATCACCCCTGTCTTCCCTTGCTAAACTTTTCTAATTTAACTATTTAGTTAAATAAGAAGGTAAAGAATAAAATTACAGTTATTTCTTTTTGTTAATTGATTTCTTTTAAGATTTATCTCCGAGATTTTTGATGATATTCATTAAGATAAAATCAAATAATTAGAAATCAACAATACCAAGCATATATTTATTAAAATGAAATTTTAAATATCAATATGCAAATTAGCCTTCCAGTTCACACAGTAAACCGCTTTTTGTTGTACATATAAATACAATTGCATGTTATTAGTACGTAGATATGACCAGCAGTATTAATAATGAAAAACAATTTAATTAATAATTGAGGCTTAAATAAAAATGATTCATGGAGAATGTGATGTATAATAACTAAATGGATAGTGACTTGAGTAGTAATATAGTTTTGGTTACAAACAAACACATAATCTCCATTATAATAAGATATATATATATATATATATATATATGTTGATTTAATCATACACAAAATATTTTTAAGTGAGTATTCTTATCGGGCATCTAGCGAGGATCGAGCTCTGAGACTATCTTGCTAAGCATTATATCACAACGAGACGCCCTCTCATGAATAGACTGAGATAGACAGATGGTTGTCTAATTGAATTTTGATATCCCAGATAAATGCCAGTTTAAAAGTCGTTAGGGACCAGCACAGAATATTTGGACATTGTAGATTTTTGTTTCTTATTTTTACCGTCTGTGCCAAGTGAAACACAAGTGAATTCGACTATCTCCCCCTCCTCCCCTTCCTCCTCTCCCCTTCCTCTCCCTTCCAGAAATTCATATTATTCGAGCCAAGTAAATCTCCTTTCCTTAATCCGCTTGACATAAAAATACTCTTCTTTATAATCTATCTCAATACTTCGATGTTGAAAATGTTTAACAAGATAAAAAAAAAAAGAAAAAGAAAAAGGTAAAGGTAAAGAAAAAGAAGAAGAAAAAGAAGAAGAAAAAGAAAAAGAAAAGGCAGTTTTAAATCCCCCATTATCTTAAAAAAATTCCTTTTTCTACTTGAATCGTTTCGACTAAAAATGGCGGGAGATGAAACTAAAAAGACGCGCGAAATGAGGCGGCACCAACGAATTTTCATTTGTTGCTCGATTTTTTTTCTATCTATCCGTCTTTTTTTCTTGCTTTTCTAAAATTGTCCTGACTTCGCCATCCAACATCCAAAATATCAGTGCCTCTAATTTTATAAAGACAGTGATTCTTTCTCCAGTCAGAGAAATCATTTTATTTATTGGTTGGTAGTTTGGATGGATTTTGCGGCATGTCAACCCTTCTTGGGTTATTTAATGCCAAATATGTTTTGTTTTATTTATTCTTTATGGGTTCTCAATTTTTTCTTTTTCAACTCAATTTTTTCAACACAATTTTTCAACTAATCTTTTTCTACTTAACCCATAGGTGGAACCCTAACAGGTACTACCATTCCAGGTCAAAGTAGACCTGTGAGTAATGGTGATACTCCATATTCCCTGGATCCCCAGAATTGGAACTATACCATCAGATAGTTTAACGTCATACCCAGGACACCATCTTATTTGTTAAGAGATTGATTTGTAGCTTGTAGATTGATGGGGGTACAGGGTAATCTTAATAAAAACTCACGACTGAGAGTTTCACGTTGTCGATCTACAAGTAGATTGATCCATCTATAGATTGTGTAGAGAGAACCTTTGAAGATTTGGTTACAATACACTTGTTTTCTTGTAAAATTGGTCATAAAATCTAAATACGAGAGATATTCAAAAATTATCGGCACTCTTGTTTGATGGAAGCCGAACTCATCGTAGATGATTTTGATAGCCAGAATAATGACTAATCTGCAGATACCAAGCTACCTCATCGCCATTACCATCTGTCGAGCTTGCTGAATCTTCTTTCCACGCTTTTGCCATAACATGTCGTTATGATTGTTTCACGATGTGCTTATAGTTGGCACTGTTGTGGTCACGTGATGATCGCGCCGTTTTGCTTGGCCACTCTACTAGAAGTATCCACCAGGAAATAACCCGATTTCTCTGGTCGGAAGGAGTGTCTGGGGCTGAAATTCATCGGGGGCGTTTGGCAAAATATGGAGACAGTGCACTTCCGTGAACAAGTATGAATGGATGGAATAAGGAGCCGGGCAAACATGACCTACGAAGAGGAATCAGAACATTCGTCAATCTCCACAACTGATATTGACGAACCGGCGAGTTATCATCGATGGGGTGGCTTGTTCTCTACAGATTAGTCATGGTCCTGTCTATTAAATCATCAAAGATGTGCTCGGCCTCCATAAAACCAGAGTGTGGATAAATCTTTGACTCTCCATTGTATTTAACCGTGGGTGAAGAGTTAATATCAATAAAATAGCAGTACCTGTGGTGATACTGCACTATGATAATTTGATTATCACAACGTTTGATATGTTTACTTCAGAGCTATTGCAAATAGTTCAGTTCGTAAAAGTATGATATCTCGATTTAAATCTATCCAACTCTTTTGCTATTTTGTTCTTTCTTTTCACCTTTTCATAATGTTTGATTGAAAGAGATTAGCGTGATTTTAGTAACGTGATTTTGAAAAACGTGAGTTTTCAATGTTATTTTAGAAACGTGAATTTTGAACGGGATTTTATGAAATTGTCTTTTAATTTTCTTGTCGTAGAACAAAGAATTGTGCTTTTTTCAAACGGACTAGTTGCAATATAAATCTGAAATTAATACACAAATTATCTAGACAAAATCACTAAGTCAACTGTATTTCTTTAGTATTAACCCATTCGAATTATCATCATCATCATCATCATCATCATCATCATGTCGCGCAGTTAGCACGGCTATCCATGACAATCTCTCGCCAACCCTCTTTATCATTCATCGTCCCAGAGAGGTCCTCCGCGTAGCATCCAGTATCCTCGGATAGCTGTTCAATGTAGGTTCTTGGTGGCCGGCCCACATTAGCATGTCCACGTGTTGGCTTCCACAGGAGGACGTCGCTTATGAGCTCGTCCTTGTTTCTCCAGCAGTGTCCAGCATGCGTTGTCCGTCTCACTCGGATAGTTTGTGAGATGGGGCAGGTGTCCGTACAGCTGCTTCCTTGAGAGGTGCTGCTTCCACGACTTGTTAAAAACCGCATGCAGCATGCTTGTGCAGCTCCCATCTAGCTTATTCTCGAGGTGCTTCGTTAGGGTCCAGGTGGTGCAGCCATACAACAGTACTGATATAACCACATCCTGGAAAAATTCATTTTTCGTGCTTACAAACAAACACTACAATTATTTTTTATAACCTTCACACACACACACACACACACACACACACATATATAGAGAGATAGATAGATAGATAGTACTTCTCATACTGTAGTGTAGTAAGTCACCAAAAGTGGAATATAACTGAGTTCAGAACAAACGAAAAATCTGGGAAAAAACCACCTAGTGTAATGGTTAAAATCACCGCCCGTCAGCCTGACAGTGAGGGTTCGAATCACACACAGAGCAGTCTTTCTGTCTATAACTCTGCTGATGAGGCATAATAGGCCGAAATTTACATACAGAGATTGACTTTTTCTCGATTTGTTTAGCCTTACATTTGAACAGATATGCCCGCCTAATTCATTAATTATCAATTAATTAATTTTCAAAATTAGGTATGACTTCAATTAAGCACATATTCTCCCAAAAATTGTCGGCTAAGGCCATATCAAACACATTGTTTGTTAGTTTACTTCTCATAGATAGATAGATAGATAGACTGATGATATAGTTTTGTTTTAAGTAAAGATATTAATTGATAAAGCCGATAAAGTGATACCTTGACTTACGAGTGCCTCAACTTACGAATGTTGATTATTTACTTTGTATTTCGAGCTAAAATTTGCAGTGCGGTATCGAACCCAGAACCTTATGCTTCCCAGACGGCTGCTCTACCAACAGAATTAAACCGGCCCTAAGAAAACCGGTGGAGGGGCCTATTATTGATATGTCATACAGTGAGAGAATCTATCATAGCTAGAGGGAGAATAATAATAATCGGATTCATAACTTTCCCAATTAAATTGGAATGTTTTTCAAACATAACTCAATCCTAAAACTAAGAAATTATTTAGTATAACTTTCGTGTCGTTAAACTAAACAGTAAAAAAGCATTTAGGAGACAAACATTGATTCACTTAGCTTTTGAATAATATATAGTACTATGCCAAAAGCAAACAGTCCAGGATTTGAACCCACGTCACCGAGTTCATTTCCTACGACTATAACCATTACACGACATGCGCCTCCATAAATGACACCTTATATAGAGTGTTGGTTTGGAGGCGCGTGGTGTAGTGGTTAGTGTCGTAGTAAATGGACACGTCGACCTGAGTTCAAATCCTGGACGAGGCTGTTTGCATTACAATAGCGCTAATACCTTGGGAAAGGTATGCATCAAACTACTCTCTCTCTCTGTCTCTCTGTCTCTCACTCTCTGTCTCTCTGTCTCAGCTATGGGTAAATAGTAGGGCGGACTGGGCTCTTTAACCTTGAATGGGTAACCAGTCTAGGAGAAGAAAAAACTCTGAATTCAAACCTATTAAACTCAGTTTAAGAAATTGACCTTGTGTCGGATCCTGCTCGTGCGGAGAGGTTGGTAATATATATATATATATATATATATATATATATATATATATATATATATATTAAGATAGGGATGTTGGAGTAAATCCGACAGAATGTGGTAAGAATAAAGGAAAAATGGACAAATATGAATAACACAAAACAAATAGATGTAGTGATATATTTCGTTCCGAGTTAAGCGGTACTTCTTCAGTCAATTTATCAAAGCATTGCACATACATTTGTATTTATAGAAGAGAAAGTGAGAGGGTGGGGGAGAGTTTGGTGAGTAATTCAGGATGGAAGGGAATGGTTTGTGAGGATTTGGTTGGTCAGGGGACATCTATCATGGAAAGTAGAGGGGGGAGGATCAAAAGATTGGGATTTGTTCGGGGTGATAAGATGAGGACTAAATTCTCACAAACCATAAAAAATATATCTCCACATCTATTTGTTTTGAGTAATTCATTCTTTTCCATTTTCCCTTTATCCTTACCAACATATATATATATATATATATATATATATATATATATATATATATATATCTGGAAAGAGGATTGGAATGAATCTGACAAAATGTGGTGGAGATGTGAGGAACACAAGAACAAAAGTGTGTAGGATATATTTCGCTAGAGCGTTGAAAACGACTGATGATGCCGAGCTCAACGCTCCAGCAAAATATATCCTACACACTTTTGTCTGAGTTTTGTTCTTGTGTTCCTCACATCTCCACCATATATATATATATATATATATATATATATATATATATATATATATATATATATATAAGTGTTGGTCACTTTTTGCAAGTCATTTCTAGAGAGTATTACTCGTTTTAGATCTTGTGAAAGAAAAGGATTTAAAAAAAAGAAGATAAATATATAGAGAAACACATTTGTCCCATTTGATTGGATTTGTGGTCAATCTTCTCGAGCAGAAAGTATTTCAGCACCTAAGGGGAGATAACTCATGATATCAAATAAATGCACTTAGACAAATTCGCACCCTTTCAACTATTTAAAACACACATATACCCAACAACTTATTTATGCATACAGAGGGACGTTCACAAAGCCATACGCACACCAACCTGAAAGCCAATCTATAAACACCTTGTTCGCCTGGGATTAGCGTCGTTGGGAACTTTTTCTATACAATTCCCGCCCGTTGCACGTTATTTAGTGGAAAAGTGTCGCGTGACTTGGCATGAATTAACACTGACGACACGATCGAACCCAATGATCAGCTGAGATAACACTTTCTCGTCTCTTGAGTGTCGTCGCCACCTCCTTCTTATCGCCTTGGAGCGCACATGGTAGCCATTGCATACCACTTGTCACACTGTTATAAACAAATAACAAAAAAAAAAGGGGTCGATTTTCTTTTAGCATCAATAAATAGACAGACTTGTCGGTGGAGCTTAGAATACTAAATTAAATACTAATCCTTATATATATATATATATATATATATATATATATATATATATATATATATATGAATTTGATATATTGAAAAAACAAGAGATGTTTACAAATGCATGGGATCATCAGGAGAGAATGTGCAAACCGTTTCGGGGGCTTCCTCTCTACGGTTTTAAAAAGCAACATCGCCCCCCCTCACTGATGTGAGAACCCTCGGAATATCTGCATCGACCGCACGTGGATTGGTCTTCAACAAAAATATGACGGGATGAAATGGCCGTTAGCAAAAAGAACGCTGCTAGTCAAAAGTTGGAATTTAGAAAAAATGCGCTGTCTGTATTAAAAATAAAATGAATTTTATTTAAAAAATAAAATAATTTTATTTCTAATTTAAAAAAAAATCAGAAGCATTATAGTTAATAATAAGACTCAAAAGAGCCTGATGTAGAATTATTTACAAAAGTGTATAATTATATAAAAAGTGTATATTAAAATATCAAAATTGTTCGTAATACATTCCAACTGTTAAATAAGTAGCCCATAAGTGTAGGTAAATCCGTGGTGTTTATGGATAAATGTCTTCAGAGGAGTAAACATTCATATGTATAGTTTTTCATAGACAAATAAGTGAAATAAAATGGAACTTAATCCGACAGTGTGAATTTGATATATTGAAAAAACAAGAGATGTTTACAAATACATGGGATCATCAGGAGAGAATGTGCAAACCGTTTCGGGGCCTTCCTCTCTACGGTTTTAAAAAGCAACATCGGCCCACCTCACTATATATATATATATATATATATATATATATATATGTAGTCGTGGAAAATGGACTCGTCGATTCGAGTTCAAATCCTAGACGAAGCTGTTGGCATTTCACATAGCGCTAATACCCTAGGTATGGATCCATATATTCTCCCTCCAGCTATGGGTTAAATAGTAGGGCAGACTGGGCCCTTCATCCTTGGGTAGGTAACCAGTCTAGGAGAGGGATAACTCTGAATTCAAAATTCCTGAGGTCGGTCGTTGATTGGATTTGTGGCAACTCTTGATGCACCAATTCTTTCCTATCGACTGTGCCAAAAAGTGTGGATGGTCCAACACAAGCCTTCACCACTATAAACAAATCACTGTGTGGGTGTTCAGTGTATGTATGAACCCTCATGCGTCGAAAATCGACGAGAGAGTCCATAATATATATATATATATATATATATATATATATATATATATATATATATACCTTTTCCTTACTACCATGGCACATTATTCGATGCCGAATTCCATTCCTTTATCCTGGCAGTATATTCTTATGTTATTCTTACTAGCTAACGTATGCACCCCCTGGCCGCAAGTATTTAAGTTTTAATGTAATAGAATATTATATTTGATTAGACAAACAAAACTTTATAAGAACGAATATAAGACTATTACACTTATTTTAATGTTATTTTGATTTTTCTATAAAGTTATATATAGGATTGCTTTTAATACGTTTGAGAATAACATGATAGTATTAGAAATCAGTAACAGCAAATAATTATCTATTGAACCCAGTTATGTTAAAATCATTATGCAAATTATTCCTACCATATACTATGTAACTCTTTATTTCTTAGAGAAACCTATTTCAGAATTTTAAATGCATTAATAATATGGACAATGTTGCGGTAAATCAGCACAACTTTAATAGAGACGTCGTTAATGAATAAGATGCTAATTAAAATAGAATAATGACTGTTTTATAATTGTTGGGAATATGAGTTAAATAACTAAGGAAATCGTGACGTCTGTGGTGATGTATTTTCTCTTACAGACAGACAGTTATATACATTTCCCAAGTATATAGTCGAGTGGCATCATTACTATAACAAATAGTAGTAGCAGGAAGTGCGTGGTGTAATGGTTAAAGTCATGGAAAATGAACACGTCGCCCCGAGTTCAAATCCTGGATGTGGTAATTGCATTTCACTTAGCGCTAATACCTTTGGAAAAGGTATGAATGTTACTCTCCCTCCAGCTAGGGCTAAATAGTAGGGCAGACTGGGCTCTTTAACCTTGGTTAGGCAACCGGTCTAGGAGAAGGAAAACTCTGAATTCAAATCTGCTGAACTCCGCTTAAGAAATTGACCTTGTGTCACATCCTACTTGTGCGGAGGGGTTGGTAAATATATATAACAAATAGTAGTGATATCTATCTATCTATCTATCTATCTATCTATCTATCTATTCTGTTCATATCTTTCTACCTTCCTAGTTTTCTAAGATGTCAACCTATGTCTTGCCCAGGAGAGGGAGAGGGGCTTAATTGCATTGGGAGAGAATAGGAAACTGAAACCGTCCCGATCAGCAGGGTTAGGGTTATGTTGCTGGTGTGGTTGATGACACAAAATGTTTCTTGTAATGGAAAACAGTTGTAATGTAAAAGGGTATAGTCATAACAAAACATAGTAAGTGTTACCGCTTTATACACTTATGCTAAAATCTCATTTATACCCGCCACCCAACCAAGCATATATATATATATATATATATATATATATATATATATATATATATATATATATATATATTTGTGATATATTTTTGTATGTGTATCCGTTTTTCGGAAGTACAGGTTTGGGCATTAGTGTGAAGCATTAATGTGCTATATTATAATAATGTAGTTATCATAATATATTCATCTGGGAATAAATATCAGAAAACTCGGTTGTTTTTTTTTAGTTCCTTTCGGTCTTGAAGAAGGGAGTACATCACAATCCTGAAAATTCACCACTACTACTAAATAAAAGGAACTAACCCCACCAACACCCCTAAAAAAACAACCAAGTTTTCTGATATTTATTCTCAGATGAATATATTATGGTAACTACATTATTATAACTAGCAAATATATGCACCCTCCGGGTGAAAGCATTTAAGTTTTAATATAATAAAATATTATATTAAATTAGAAAGGCTAATGAAACTGAATAAGAATGCAGATAAAAAAAATTTGGAACAGAGGGGGTATGATTGAAACATAGAACAATTTTGAAACTAACTCTTCCATCATTTTCCATAACTCCCGTCTTTCTTTGGTAAATTTTCCTAATTTGACTATTTAGTTAAAATAGGAAGCAAAGAATAATATCACAGTTATTTCTTCTTGTTAATGGATTTATTTTAAGATTTATCCCTGAGATTTTTGCTCATATTCAATAAGATAAAACCAAACAATTAGAAATCAATAATACTAAGCATATATTTATTAAAATCAATTTTTTAAGATCAATATGCAAATTATCCTTCCCATTCACACTGTAATCCGCTATTTTGTTGTATATATAACAATTGCATGTTATTAGTATGTAGATATGGTCAACAGTCTTAATGATGTGAAACAATTTTATTAATAATTGAGGTTTAAATAAAAAATAAAATCATGGAGAATGTGATGTAAATAACAAAGGGAATTGTGACTTGAGTAGTAATATAGTTTCGGTTACAGACAGACAAACCTGCAATCTCCATTATAATAAGATATAGCACTTTAATGCTTCACACTAATGCCCAAACCTGATATATGTACTTCCGAAAAACGGATACAGATACAAAAATATATCTCAAATATATATACTCACTAGAAGCATACGGAGACACAAAATCAACAACATATATATATATATATATATATATGTGTGTGTTGCTAAATTTTATATTATTTTATTACACTAACTCAAGTTATAGACAAATTCGGAGAAGATTAAATAAAATTGTTATTGATGTCCACCGTGTAAATGGAGGCAGAAAATAAAGTTAACCGAAAACGAGGCTCTTCAATCGATTTTCTATGTAAACAAAGTGAATTAAAGTCTCACGAATCTCAACTCAGCCACAGCTGAACTAATATTCTTACTCTTCACCACTAATCAGTTAGATGAAGAGGAAACAATAAAACTTCTTGGATGTCTTTGTCTTATTTCCGACATTTGCACATTCATTCATTCATTGTTGGTGATGTTGTTGTTGTTAAATAGTATCTCTGTGCTTCTTCTACAAGGACGGATTTGGCATATGAAGCCACGAAATAAAGAAAACAAACAAACCAAATGTTCCTTCTTATTCTACACCTTCTCTTTTTTCTTCTTATTCTTCTTGTTCTGGTTCCTGTTCTTGTTCTTTAGACATCTATCTATCTATCTATCACAGTCTGTTCATATCTATCTATCTATCTATCTATCTATCTATCTATCTATCTATCTATCACAGTCTGCTCCTTTATATCTATCCCAGTCTTTTCCTCTATCTCCTTCTATCTATCTATCTATCTATCTATCTATCTATCACAGTCTGTTCATATCCATCTATCTATCTATCTATGTCTGTTCATATCTATCTATCTATCTATCTATCTATCTATCTATCTATCACAGTCTGTTCATATCCATCTATCTATCTATCTATCTATCTATCTATCTATCTATCACAGTCTGCTCCTTTATATCTATCCCAGTCTTTTCCTATAACTATCTCCTTCTATCTATCTATCTATCTATCTATCACAGTCTGTTCATATCTATCTATCTATCTATCTATCTATCTATCTATCTATCTATCTATCTATCTATCTGTGTTCCTATCTATCTATCTATCTATCTATCTATCTATCTATTTTCTATATATCTATCCAAGATTTTTTTTCTAACTATCTATCAATTAATCCATTAAAGTCCGTTCATATCTATCTATCTATCTATCTATCTATCTATCTATCTGTGTATATCAAGTTTACTTCTCATCAGTGCGGCTCGACTTTTTAACAGCTACATCTAGCCGGGACCGCAACCCGACAGAATTTTCGTCTGCCAAGTTCCTTGACCCCGGGCCATCAGCGGCTGTGAGTCTGTGGTGAACAATTACTTGATACATACTTACGGGGGTATGTTTTTACAATCACCAGATAACTCAACTCTATAAACAGTAACAGGCGAGTAACGGCTTACGCCAGACAGTGAAATTTCAATTAATGTCCCCCCACAGTGCTTTGCCAATGGGGTTGGGAGCATATATATCAGTCAAATATCTATCTATCTTTCTTTATATCTATCTTTCTTTATATCTATCTATCTTTATATCTATCTATCTTTCTTTATATCTATCTATCTATCTTTATATCTATCTATCTTTATATCTATTTATCTATCTATCTATCTATCTTTATATCTATCTATCTTTATATCTATCTTTCTTTATATCTATTTATCTATCTTTATATCTATCTATCTATCTTTATATCTATCTATCAGTAAGTATCTCAATCTTTTCATGTCAATGTAATACTTCCGGTTTAGACAATATTAAAAAAAATCTGCTAAGACCGGAAGTGAGATCGTTTTGTTTCCTGTATTTACGAAAGATCTACATGATATTTCAAATAAATTATTTGCAACAGCTTGAGAGATTTGTATTAAAACTTTTTCTCTCTTCATCTCTCTACCTCTCTCTCCCCCTCTCTCTCCTCCCCCTCTCTCTCTCTCACTATCAATCTATCTATCTATGTGTATTAATATCTCTCAATCTATTGGATTTATGCAGACATCAACAACTTTTCATTACATATTTCTCGAGATAAATCCTAACTAAAATGTTATTTTCACTTAAAAATTCACCCAACCCCTCTGCTCTTGTAGGATGACACATGATCAATTTTTAAGTAGAATTCAACTGGTTTGAATTCATAGATTTCCTTCTCTTAGAACGGTTGCCATACCAAAGTTAAAAAGACCAATCTAACCTACTATTTACCTTTATAGCTGGAGAGAGAATAGTTGGATTCGTACCTTCCACAGGTATTAGCCATATGTGAAATGCAAACAGCCTTGTCCAGTGTTTGAACTCGTGACGCTGTTTCCACTTCATATAACGATAACGATAACCATTACACAAGAGACGCCTCAATATTTTCCCTTACAATTCTTTCTTTATGTTGACCTTTATGTTTGAACCTAAATAAGGAAATATCGGAGAAGAACCTCCGATCAACCGGCTCGTCAAGCCCTAGCATCTATATGATTGTCCAGACCGTATTGTTCTAATGGCAAACTGCCCAACCTATGAGAGCTGAATAAGTGAAGGGTAAAGGAAAAAAAACCTAAACTCCTTGCCTACTTTAAGTCGCTTACAGCGGCTACTACCACTGAAATCATACTGAAAGCCACTGGTAGTGGTACATTCCAGGCAAAATTGGGTAGACAAAGAGTTCAAGTAAATCAATAATAGGATTTCTTTGTTTTTAATGGCATATCAACATTCGTGGGATATTTAATGCATATAGAATGACAGTTATGGTATTATTTAACCCATAGCTGGAGAGATGAGTGATGATTTGGTTTGGTTTGTTTTGTTTTACGGCATATCAACCTCAGTGGGTCATTTAATGCCGATAAAGTTTTGAAATAAATCAATTCTTAATGGATAATAAAATTTTTTATAAATAAATTTTTCTATTTAACCCATAGATGGGACCCTAACAGGTACTACCACTCCGGGTCATAGTGGACCAGGGAGCAATGGTGATGAAGGGGTGCTCCACATTCCCCAAACCTCCAAAACTGGAACCTCACCATCAGATAGAGTTTAACGTCATTCCCAGGACATGTAGACCCGCAGCCACCGCCTTCTAGCACCCATATGATAAAAAGGGATTGGGGCTTGCCATAAGGGCAATAGTGTTGGGAAAATCATATAGGTGCTAGGGCTTGAAGTGACCAGCCGATTGATCGGAGGGGGCCTGTCCGACCGACCGTCTAGTCCAAGATAGGGCCAAAGTGGAGTATTGCATGTCATGAACTGCTCATCCACCTGGGCTCTATCCTTAAGCATCACGAGTCACCACCCACGGCCAACAGGTGGCCCCATTGGGGGAGTCTTACCAGAGGTGCAGTCGGTGCATTCTAACGCCCAGCCGACAGGGCGGAGATGAGTGATGAGTAGGGTCGGTTTAGCTCAGTTGGTAGAACGTACGACTAGGTTCCGGGTTCGATACTGTCTGGCTGATACCAACTTTATTAGACCGAAAGCGAATGAATATCGCAACTGGAGTTAGAACTTGCTTACTATGATGTCGCAGTCCAATATGTTTGCCACTACGCCACAGGGACTCCCCGTAAATATATAGATTTATACATACACAGATGCATATATATATATATATCTATATCTATATCTATATCTATATATATATATATATATATATATATATATATATATTATATATGCAATTGTCTAGATAACGTTGGAAGTGCGTGGTGTAATGATTAGAGATGTAGTAAATGGACTTGTTGACCGAGTTCAAATCTGGACGAGGCTGTTTGCATTTTACATAGCGCTAATACCCTTGAGAACGGTATGTATCCAACTACTCTCCCTCTGTCTATGGGTAAATAACAGGGCAGACTGGACTCTTTAATCTTGGCAAGGTAACCATTCTAGGCTAAAGAAAACTCTGAATTCAAACCTGTTAAACTCCACTTAAGAAATTGACCTTGTGTCACATCCTGCTCGTGGGGAGGGATTGGTAAATATACATATATGTATATAGGTGAAATTAAAAGTAGCACAATCAATGGAAAGTCATTGTAAATCGAGTCATCGTTAATTTCTTTTGCAGAAGAAGCAAAGTGATATCAATTGCAAAAAGACGTTAAACGTCGAAAATTAAAGACGATTTCGGATATGGCAACAATTAAAAGCGTGTGAATTAAAAATAATAAAAAAAATCGTTTGTCTATCGATTCAACACTTAAAGAGTCTGGAGACAATTGAAGATGAAGAAATTGATTTTAATGATTATAATAAAGATAAGGGCATTAAAGTGTTTCGTTGATAGATTCCATGGTGAAAACGAAGAAACATATCAGACTTTTAAAAAAAAAGAAGAAATTTGTCAAAAGCAAAAATTCTAAATTTTCAAAGACAATGAAAATATTTCAAGCAAGAAACAAAAGGTAAAGGAATCTTTGAAAATTGAAACTTCAAAGGGTTAAACAATGAAAAATGTTTGTTATTCAAGTAACCAACGTTTTATGAGACAAAAGAAAAAGAGAAAGAGAAAGGATGAAATTACCGAGAAGGAAGTTTAATTTGCGGATTGAAGAAAGAAAAGAAAATTAAGAACTAAACAGAAAGAGAAAAAGAAAAAACAAAAAGAAAAAAAAACAACAAAAACAACAACAAAAACAACAACAAAAAAGAAAAACAAGAGTTTTGAAAGCGACAAACGAAGCGAGAAAACAATTAAAAATAAAACGATGGCAAAAGGTGAACGATTTGAATTCGTCTCGCCGTCGTCGATTGGTTGATGGATAAAGATGGAAGGAAACCTTTTTTTTTGGCGGGAATTAAAGAGACTTTAACAAAAGCGGAATAAACATGAAACAATAAACATTAAGGATTCAGAAACAACACACACACACACACACACACACACACACACACACACACACACACCACATATATATATATATATATATATATATATAAATTCATAATTATTATATATATATATATATATATATATAATATATATATATATATATTGAATGAACACTACATATCCACATGTCAGTTTTTACAATACACATACAAATTTGCATACACATGTATATATATATATATATATATATATATATATATATATATATATAGATAGATAGATAAACAAGCGTCTATCTGTAACGATAAGACCTGTTTCAACAGACATACGTGGTATCAACTAATATTAATCGAAAACTCGATTAATTAAGCGGATGTCGATTCAGATGATGAAACTCGAGTAGATTACTTTATATCCATTTCTTAAATAAATTTTGCTCTACATTGTATTGAGCACTTTGTATTTGTTTTTTCACGGTCTTAACCCCTGGATCCTGTGCGCTCCCAACGATCGTACCCGTACCCACCGGTAAGCCACTACTCATATATACATACATACATACATATATATATATATATATATATATTCATTTTGGAGTCCACGTATGCTTCTTTGTTTGTATATCTGGTAAGTCTAGTCCTCAATGTGAAGATATTAGATTTGTATATAGGTTACTCTAATTGCCTTATTTGCTAGGAATTTTGACAACTAAAGGTGAAAATTACCAACTCTAAAACTGTATTTAGTTATAGTGTACACTTGTAAAGATATTGATGCTTTTGTCTTTCAGAGAGACTTGTTTGGTTGGTAGTTAATAGCATATGAAACCATTAGGAATTATTTAATGCCGAATTATGTTTATTATTATTTGGATTATTCGGACTATTGTCCTCAACTTTATTGTTATCTAAACAACGTTTCGACTGATGAGCTCTCCTGGCTTCTTCAGGTATTTCTTGTCGGAATCGGGAACCTTCTCGAACTCGGGAACGTCGTAACGTGGTACAGATAACAATAAAGATGCGGACAATAGTCCGACTAATCCAAATAATACTCTTTATCAAGCCTCATCTAAAAAGTTCAGAGAAATCGAATTATGGTTATCATATTGTTGTAGGTGACTCACCTATACCTTTAATAATATTTATTTTGGGGGATTATGAGTGAAGTATGGGCTGTAAAATAAATAAGAAACTCAGTTGGTGTCTAAGCGTTAAGTTCATTTTATTTCATTCTATATTTCGGAAGTTCCACCTTCCTTTGTCAAGACAATCTAGACTCACACACACACACACCACACACACACACACACACACACACACATATATATATATATATATATATATATATAATGAATAGTGAATGAAAAAACGAGAAAAGTATTTGCATGGAAAGGTGCTCAATGCTAATAAAGCAGAGCAGATTTATAATTGATGGTGATATTATGATTTCACACTCATAACTTAAAGTTTCTTGGTAATCCAATCATCAGATGAGAAGTGGTTGAGATGTCAAAAACCAGTCGTGACAACTTCACGACTGGTTTTTGACATCTCAACCACTTCTCATCTGATGATTGGATTACCAAGAAACTTTAAGTTATGAGTGTGAAATCATAATATCACCATCAATTATATATATATATATATATATAATTCATAACTAGGAAAATACCTTAAATACCGTAACGCTGCATTATTCTAGATATTTATTTCAATCCGTGGGAATTTTGAAATAAATTCCGAAATTCATATTCCTAAATAACCCTGACGGGATTTTAATTCTTTTCCTTATTAAGAATTTGTAAATACTCCTTTGTAATTATAAAATTGTCTGGCAATGAGCACTCCAGTAGACAATGAAAGAATCTTCTTATATCTATACGTGAAATATATATATATATATATATATATATATATATATATATGAGAAGTAAATACACACGCTGTGGGTTTATGATATGGCTTTTTTTTTAGCCGACAATTTTTGGGAGAATATGTGCTTAACTGAAGTCGTACCTAATTTTTGAAAGTTAATTAATCAATAATCAATTAATTAGGCGGGCATACATATTTAAATGTAAGGCTAACAAATCGAGAAAAATCAATCTCTGTATGTATATTTCGGCCTATTAGGCCTCATCAGCAGAGCTATTGATAGAAAGACCGCCTTGTGTGTGATTCGAAACCCGACTGTCAAGCTGACAGGCGAGTTATATATATATATATATATATATATATATATATATATATATGTGTGTTTGGTTGAACTCGATTGACGATTCCTGTCGTACGAGTTTCTGTTCAATCCTTTCGAGGTGTCTGGCCATCTTTTTGGTGTCAGGGTGAAACTGGTGTAGTAATCCACCAAAGATGTCTCTACGAGTGCTTTCGGCATGTCGATCTGCCATCTTCAGGTTGAAAACTGATGGTATGTTTCGTGGTGTCTCGTTTTTAAAGAAAACGAACAGTAACATAGGAATTGGTAGTGTGAGGTAGTAACTTAGTAGTGGGAGGTAGTAGGAATTAGTAGTAGTTCGAACTACTACTAATTTCCTACTGGGATGACTTAGTTATCAAAATGGAATCAATAAGGTAGTAATTATTTTCCCGCTAAGCAGTCAGACAACACATGCATTTCCAAACGCCCGTAATCTGTTTGAATATGTCACATGATTCTAAACAGGTCATTTGATAGGCATGAACTTTAACACTGCTCAAATTCAAATGCTGCTTTGCAAGTTACTCCACCAGTCTGACTCTACACAGCCTTACTTTACTAAATTAATTTCCTGACCTCCCGGATTATCACAAGGTTTTTTTAACGTAGTTTTTTGTTTTGTTTTACAAGCCATCTAGAGAGGATCGAAGTAGTGATGGGTCTGCGAGACTAGCTTTCTAACCGTTATAGTTATTTACTAAGCTTAGCTTTGTAGCGTTAGTTTGTATTCGCCGGGTGGAGTTGTCTGCCCCTTTTAGTTTGATGATGCCTGCTAGGGCACCAGTATTTAAGCGCCGGTTTCAAACACTTTCGCTCTCTTTATAGTTTCAGCAACTACGAGCCACATGGGGTAGATTTTATCTAAACACCCTCGTTGGGGCTCCGCCCCCCTTACATTACTGTAAGTCCTCACAGCATGGACTATTCCTAGTCTCATGTCTGTGCCTTTTATTGTATATCTGTATCATTCATGAATGTGTCTATCTTTATTTGTGTACCTCTTTTTTGTATGTACTCTTTACTATGAACGTTATACCAACTGTTATCCATGTGCTGTATGTATTAAATGTTTGTCTATTAACCTTTGTCGGAGTTATTTGTATCCAAAGTATGTATAACTTTGCACCTACGTTATAGCTTCTTTGTGACACAAGGCCAGAAGTATGGGGCACCCAGTGAGAATTTATCTCACTAACAATGGTGTGCGAATCCAGCTTGCTAACCATTACACCATGTGGGGTACCCTAAAATTTATCCCACAGGCACGATTTAGCACAAGGTCACAAGTTATGGGGCCTCCAGCGGAGACCGAACTCGCTTTTCAGTAGCAACGGATTTGCGAGACTAGCCTGCTAACGATGGCACCACGATGAGACTCCTTCTTCCTCTCCTAATAGGCCTTATGTCAGATTATATTAAATCGAAGAAATCAAATGTTGCGATGAAAAACAGGGAGGAATATGGGCGACACGGACATAAAGAAAGGAAAATCGATTTTAATGGAGACGTTGGGGTGGGGTGGGGGAGATATCAAAAAGGAAATAAATTCTTAAAGTTTGGATAAAAAATAAACAAAAAAAAAAAACAAAAAAAAAAATCCCAAATAAGACGAACGATTTTTGAAGGTTGTTTTGTTTATTTGTTTGTTTGCCTGTTTTTTTTTTTTTTTTTTTTTACTGTTGAAGGCTGATTTATGAAAAAAGAAAAAAAAAGACAAAAATCTAAAAACAAACATCTGTTGTCAATTGCTTGTACGAGACGGTCGAAAGAAGATTGACCGGAGCTGACCAGCTATGAAGGCCGAAAATTCACTTGGAACTACTTGATTAATTACGTCTAATCTCTCTGATTCATTCCAGACACCTTCAAATCCTCAAGGTCACACTGTTTCAAGTCACTCTTTCACAATAAAGATATAGAAAAAAAAGAAGAATCAGGAAAGAGGTGTGGAGTGGGGTGGGGGTGTTTCTTTTTAATGGTTTGTTTACTTTTAACATCTCTTCCCGCCAATTTCTGACGTCCCAATTACCACTAATTGACATGCTTGTCAATCAAACATATTATATCCCCTTCCCCCGTTTCCCCTAACCCGGAACCCCCTTTCTCTCAAAACTGAAACACCCGACCCTGACTACCCACCCTGAGTGAAAACCTCTCTGGTCGAATTCATCAATCAATTGTAAAGGAAAGACACTTAACTACTGCATCATTGCGTTTTGAAATACGTGCAATTAAAATTACGTTCACTAACACCTCCATCTTAACTCTGACTGACGTCATTTCAATCTAAGACCATCATCATCTTTATTACTTCATTCTTCTTCTTCTTCTTCTTCTTCTTCTTCTTCTTCTTCTTCTTCTTCTTCTCCCATTACAATATTCTTCTTCTTCTTCTTCTTCTTCTTCTTCTTCTTCTTCTTCCCATTACAATATTCTTCTTCTTCTTCTTCTTCTTCTTCTTCTTCCCATTACAATATTTTTATTATTATTATTATTATTATTATTATTATTATTCCCATTACAATATTCTTCTTCTTTTTCTTTTTCTTTTTCTTCTTCGTCCCATTACAATATTCTTCTTCTTATTTGCATTCTTCTTCTTCTTCTTCTTCTTCTTCTTCTTCTTCTTCTTCTTCTTTTTTCTTCTTCTTCTTTCTTCATTACAATATTCTTCTTCTTCTTCTTCTTCTTCTTCTTCTTCTTCTTCTTCTTCTTCTTCTTCTTCTTCTTCTTCTTTTTTCTTCTTCGTCCCATTATAATATTCTTCTTGTTCTTCTTGTTCTTGTTCTTGTTCTTCTTCGTCCCATTACAATCTTCTTCTTCTTCTTCTTCTTCTTCTTCTTCTTCTTCTTCTTCTTCTTCTTCTTCTTCTTCTTTGAGTTACCTTCATCAATGAATGAGATTTAAGTATTGCCTGAATTTAATTGTATTGAAAGAAGATCAGTTCTTAAAATCCATTCATAGTAGATTCTTCGAAAATGACAAAGATGATTTGCATTTATATTTGTACACATATGGATAAATACAAGCAAATAAATACATAGCCACACACTCAATATATATATAAAGCAAAACAATAGTATATATTGTGCTAACAAGCGCCTGTTTCAACTTTATGGGGTTAATAAAAAGTAATTCAATTGAAATTATTTTTCCAATGAAATGAAAACAATTGTAAAATGGCATTGTATAAACATTAATCTTCTACAGAGCACAATGGTGAATAAAGAAAGGCAAATTTAACGTTTGACACGAGAGGTTCAACTAACGCCCACGTTCTGGGCTAGAATGTATTTTAAAAAATTGTATAATAAACGTATTTTGGTTTAAAAATAAGGTAACTTTTATTTTTTCAACCTCGTATATATATATATATATATATATATATATATATATATGAATGATATCTATGTTCTAATTTCATGTATTTTATGATCGTAAAAAATAGGAAATTAGAACATAGATATTCACAAGTAAAATATCAAATTTTAAAAACGTCACAAATGAAAGTGTGCGCGTGCCCGTGAGATAACGTAATTAACAAACGCGGAATCGAAGAATTTCAAATAAAGTGAAAAAATCAGTAAAACAAGATCATACCTGTGAAGTCTTCGAATTACTGAAGATCGGACTGAAGAGACAAAGAAAGGCCGAAATAAATTTATATTTACACCAGGGTATCCATTTATTCACACACACACACACACACACACACACCACACACACACACACATATATAATATATATATATATATATATATATATGTGTGTGTGTGTGTGTGTGTGTGTGTGTGCGTGCGCGTGTGTGTGTATGAAGATTTGGAGTAAATCCGACAGAATGTGGTAAAGAATAAGTAGATTAAAGCTTTAATAAATTGACTGATGAAATCCTGCTCAATGCAGAACGAAGTATATCTCTTACATCTACTTGTCTGAGTTTTGCTCTTTTTGTCCACTTTTTCCTTTATTCTTTACCACACACACACGCATATATATATATACATTTGTGTGTGCGTTTGTGTGCGTGTGTGTGTATGTGTGCGTATGTGTGTGTGTGTGTGTGTGTGTGCGTATATGTATGTGTGTATTTAATTCTAACAGATTTTGTTGAAAACAACTGAATCCAAAGTGTTTTGAAGTTCTTTATTTTCCTTTGCAATTCTTCTAACAATTTTCTTAATCTTGAAAAGAATTTATAAAATATCTGTTATCATTCGCCTTATTAAACCGTTAGTGTTATTTAGCGTCACCTTTGCGGCACAAAGAAAACAATGATAACCTAGATAAAATTTAGACAAATAATAACATGCTTTAACAACTTTGATAATAATTCAGAGGAAAACCGAAAGTACTGGGGAATGTGAATGATATCCGTTTCGATGTTTTATAAATTCTTCTCAAGATGACAAAATTAAGAAAATTGTTAGAAGCATTGAAAGGAAAAACAAAAAATAACAAACTTCAAAACAACTTAAGATTTTAGTATTATCTGCGTTATTCGGACTATTGTCCTCATCTTCATTGTTATCTGTACAACGTTTCGGCCGATGTACCCTCCGGCCTTCTTCAGGTATTTCTTGTCGGACTCGGGAACCTTCTCGGACTCGGGAACCTTCTTTTCGGGACTCGGGAACCTTCTTTTCGAACTCGGGAATCTTCCTGTCGTAATCGGGAACCTTCTGTCGTAATCGGGAGCTATCACGGAACTTTGAACCTAACCCTTTATTGAACTTAAATTTTCTAGTTTTCATCAAAATTTATTTGATATATATATATATATATATATATATATATATATATATATATATGGAAAAATGAGTAAATAAAAGAAATGTAGATGGATAAAATGAATTTAATCGATATCACATTAATCGATATCACTTACACATCTGTTTCGGTCAGTTTATGTGTTTGAAAATATTTCGCACACATAGAAGAATCGACCTTCATCAGAGTGAACATTTATTTTGAATGAAAAAATTCGTTGGGAAAAAAAAAAAACAGAGATTTTTGGAAATATTCGAAAATCGAATTTTTTAAATTTGGAACGCTGACCGAAACACATGTGTAAGTGATATCGATTAATGTGATATCGATTAAATTCATTTTATCCATCTACATTTCTTTTCTTTACTCATTTTTCCTCATATTGTCGGATTCAATTCCTTTTCCATTTTCACACACACACACACACACACACACACACATATATATATATATATATATATATGGAGGCGCTCGAGTGTAACGATTATCTTCATGAAATAGCCACGTTTTACCATACCAACATACTGTCCCGTTTCTTATATTGTGGTCACGCCGATCCGAGTTCCAATCCAGGACGAGACTGTTTGCATTTCATATAGCGCTAATATCCTTATAATTACTATGAATTCAATTATTATCCCTCTGTCTATATTGTAAGTAGTTAGGTAAATTAACCGGTTTAGAAGAAGAAAATCTCTGAATTCTAAATCCGCTGGTTTCATGTTACGTAGTGCCTTTTATTTGACGGTACCAAATAGGTATATGTTGCATACCTCTTTACCGGCACTATATATCTATATATGTTATATACCTCTTGCGTCACTCTGATCGCCTATTCTTCTGGCCGGATCTGGTGTATCTTCTACAGGTCTGGTCTTTCTTATATGGGGATTCCGGGTCTGGTTCTGTTGGTAGGGATTTCTTGTTATCAGAAGCCTTATGCCATTGTTAGCTTTTGGTAATAACAACAAGACTTCGATTTACTTTTGATGTTACTTTATTCGTAGAACCCCAGACCAGACAATCACGCAGTGAGCTCACATCTTGCTAGCTTCGCTTCTAAGTCCTAACTCCTGACTAACTCAGTTGCTTACACCTTAAACCGGAAGGGCTTCTATTGCCTTCCGTTCTCACGTTCCATCCCCAGAACGCAAGGTGAGAGTGAGGTCAAAAGCTGCCACTCACTCTCAAGCTGCACTGATCGCCATAAGGATTTCTATACTACCATAAAAAAATATTAGGGGTCCATAATTATGTAACATTCATAATGCTTTTAGTGGAGGGGTTGGGTGATAACGAGGTTGAGCCGAAAAATCATAGGCTGAAAAGTTAATATTCCATGGAATCCAAGCACTGCAACACCGATAGAAGAAGTCTGCGGACCCCAAGAATGACTATGGAAAAACTTGGTCACATTCTATGATAGTTTTTTGGTCAGCCTATGAAATTTTCAGCCGATCCTCATACATGAGATCAGTTATATATATGACCTTGATGTAGATTAAAAACAGCCTATCTATCCTTTCACTCAAACGATTGAAATGGTTGAATTCCAGTAAGCTCGATGGCGCCAATAACTTTAAGACCATCAAATTGCAGTCATTAAGCGAGTAACGCCTTTTCTGTGACCATCATGAAATTTATTATAAAAGTAGACTATAATTGCCACTTCAACAAGCCATTAGAGTCAGTAATTGAACTATGTCAGGGTTGATAATAAGAGTAGCAGCCCTTTAATACTATAAAGGTAGTTGCTGTTGTTTATCTTTTTAATAATACGACTACTACAATTACTACTAGTTGTAGTGTATTGTTTGTTTGTTTGTTTTGTTTTACGGCATATCAACCTCAGTGGGTCATTTAATGCCGATAAAGTTTTGAAATAAATCAATTCTTAATGGATAATACAATTTTTTTTATAAATACATTTTTCTATCTAAGCCACCGCCTACTAGCACCCATATGATAAAAAGGGGTTGGGGCTTGCCATAAGGGCAATAGGGTTGGGAAAATCATATAGGTGCTAGGGCTTGACGTGACCAGCCGATTGATCGGAGGGGGCCCTCTCCGACCGCCCGTCTAGCCAAAGATAGTTGTAGTGTATTGAAGGAGGAGCTCTAGTTTTTTGATTGTCTAGAAGATAGACTATTGGGTTTGAATTCAGAGTTTTCCGTTTTTTAGAACAATTGTCAGGCCAAAGTTAAAGAGTCCAGTCTGTCCTACTATTTACCCATAGATAGAGGATGCATCGTAGCTTCCCCAAAGGTATTAGTGCTATGTTAATTGCATGTCCAGGAATTGAACTCGTCTCGCTGTTTCTATTTCCTACGAAGATAACTACCCCACCCCAGGCGCCTCCAACCTTTCAACTGGTCATCATTGTTGTCACTTGTCATCATCATCATGTCGCGCTGTCAGCGCGGATATCCATGACAATCTCTCTCCATCCGTCCCTATCGCTCATCATTCTCGGGAGGTCCTCTATGTAGCATCCTGTATCCGCACAGAAATGATCAATGTACGTCTTTGCTGGTCGGCCCACACTGGCGTGCCCATGTGTTGCCTTCCATAGGAGGACGTCGCTTATGAGTTCGTCCTTGCTTCTCCAGCAGTGTCCCGCGTGTCTTGTCCGTCTTACTCGGATGGTTTGGGTGATATGTGGCTGGTTACCGTACAGCTGTTTTCTCGTAGGGTGTTGTTTCCACGTCTTGTTCAGGATCACCCGCAGCATTCTTGTGCAACTCCCATCTAGTTTATTCTCTAGTCGCTTAGTTAGGGTCCAGGTGGTGCAGCCATACAGCAGCACATTATAAGATATTTATGATTCTTTTTGTTTTTGTTCTTTTGATGGCATTCAACCTGAGTCGGTTGAGCCAGTTCCATCCAACGAATTCACCGTACCCCGAATAAAGGCAGACCATGCACGTTGACCCACCACAATTGATGATATTAAGCGTCAACCATTTGCAGTTCACACCGACGAACTCCATAAAAACCCGGACCCAGGATCAACTCGGCTTCATGCTTGACTGTTTTAAGCCAGATGCAGCAAAATCTTTGAATTTTTTTTAAAAGTAAAATTTACAGTCTTATGTTTGCATTCGGAATAAACTTTGAGAAAATCCCCAAAACAACAACAACAAAAAAATTAATTTCTTTTCTTGCCATAATAACATAGAATTGGTTGAAAAAAAAAGAAAAGGAAAAAATAAATACATTTAGGAACATTGAATATTTTTAAAAAATCAATTGGTGTTCATCTCTATTTATGATTACTCCATATTTTATCTAATCCAGACTTTAAAATTTTAGGGGGATATGTATTACCTCTGATGGCGGTTTATTCAAGAAACAACCAACTTATAACTAAAAAAAAACTTCTCTATTGGTTGTTTTGCAGTATATTTCGAATGTTGGAAATGATGTCCCTCTCATAATCCTCCCTTGATTAATGGTTAGTTGGTTGAATATAATCTTTCAGGAAATTCTCGACGAAGAAAATGTTAATGGTGTTTATCAATCATTATGGGATCGTAACAATTAGTGTTACATAATTCATAAATAGCTTATGAATTCTGTACGTACCTGGAGTAAGAATATTTTATAAAGTTCGTTAGAGTTAGAAGAACGGGGGTTCAGTGGAAAGTTACCGTGGCCGATGAATGAACTTTGTGACATTCCGGTAGAGTGCGCCATTATAGACGCGTGAGAATTAGTTTCAGATGGACCAGAGAATTCAGAGTGAGCGGACATATAGGTCGCTCGCTCTGAGGGTCGGTCTCCCCGCGACGTTTGGAAGATGGGCTGGGTTGTAGAAATAAAGCTTTAGAAGAAAACAACAAGTCTTATTTGTTGAGTTAATTTAAACAAGAAATGACCAGCCCAACCCGAAGAAATCAAGTAGTAAAAGCAACCCAAATGATCAGCCCGAGAAATAAGACCGAAGAACATGACGGCCGGCTGAGTTCGAACCAGTAAGTAGAAACTAACAAGTAAGAACCCTCATCATCATCTCATCGCATCATATCTTCTATTGTTTCTTTACCTGCCCCTGTCCCTCCGATTATATACACCCAAGTAAAGAGGTATATAACATTAGACCTTTCATGTAAAAAAAGGGCGGAAAATTGGGGACTGCGGGGACTTACCGGTTCGAGTGACTGGCTCGGTAGAGGGGGGTTAGAGAGGGCGGAGACAGTAAACCAACCCCTATGAAATAGGCTTTTCTCTCCCATCTAATACCACTTTCGTTTCAGAGACTAAATCCTTACCGTTGTTTCTGTAGCGGAAACCACACAAAGGTATATTTTTTGTATATAAACAAGCATATTTTCCCGATACATTTTCCTGATTCACGCGCGCAATTAACAGAGACACATAACTGCCCTAATCGCTCAGTCTAAAATTCTAATCTATTTTCTCAGAATCTCTAGCTCAATGTGAGCCGTGCTCCCAGGCCACCTCGGGATGACATTCTGTCTATCAAATTGTGTGACCGTTGAAGTTTTCAATTCAAACAGCCAGTGCATTCTAAGTCCATCAACAGGTTACTCGGATAGTGAACCGTAATGCTTAAGGAAGGAATCCTGGTGGCTGAGCAGTCCATGACTTGAATCACAGCGCTTTGGTCCTTACTTATTTCAGACGGGCGATAGGAAAATCCCCCTCCGATTAATCGGCTGGCCACATCCAGTTCTTGCATCTATATGACTGTACCGTTTATGTCAAACCACAAACCCGTTTTATCATACATTTGCTAGAAGGCTATGACTGAGGGTCTTAGTGGATATGACATTAAACTGCATTTAGTGATGAAGTTCAAATTTTGGAGCTCTGGAGTGTGTGGAATATCCCTTCATTGCTATTAGTCCAAGTGTTACATAATCTATGCATAGATTATTGTCAGCTCCCTGTATTTCTGAAGGGATGGCCCCTTTTCATATCATGGGCGGGACTTTTCATGGAATATTACGTGGGACCGAGTTAACCGGCAGTTCTAGCTTGGGCGTCAGGCAGAAAGCATGTCTGCCTTAGCTGGGATCAAATGCACACGCGTGTTGTGTTAGTTAGAAGAAATTTAAGCAATAAAAGTTTAAAGAAATAATATGGTGTTCTTGCTTGATGAATGTCTTGGCAAAAAGACTGACCAAGAATAAGGAATGCATCAAAGACGAACAGCCAACAAGAATCTAGAAATAGAATTCAACATGGAGAGAGAGAATAGAAACGACTAGAGATCACCAAATGGCCAAAGAAGTAAGTAATGCAAAATGCATATGCATCTCTCTGTCTACCTATGGATATCTCTCTCCCCTCTCTCCAGTAAAAGAACACTTGTGTATATACCCAACATGGGTAGATGTGTATGAGTATGTAACACCAGGTTCATTATGACCCACAGTGGTAGTACCTGTTAGGGTTCCTTCTATGGTTTAAATAGATAAAAAGTGAGTTTAAAATAGTTTTTACAAAACTGAGTTTTAAAAAAATGAGTGTCCAGCAAAAATGAATAAAACAAAACGTCTACGGCATAAAGTAACCCAACAAGGGTTGACATGCTGTAGAGTTTAACTAATTCGCGGCATTATTGGTCAGTTCGAACTTGTAAAGCATAATCTTTCGAATTAGACTAAGTTGCAAATTCAGCTGTGCGGGTTTCAAATCGCACAGGGTGAAGCAATGCACAATGTGTCACAGCCCCAACTACAATGGTTACTACCAACCAACCTTCCACAACTTGAACTGCTTAGATCACATGGCATATGTGCCCCAATATAGATCGTATCAAAATATTGCAAAACCTTTGACATCGCATTATAATGTATAGAGGCGCCCGTTGTTTAATGGTTATCATCGTTGGAAATGGACTCGGAGACACGAGTTCAAATCCGGGACGAGAATGGTTGCATTTTACATAGCACTGGTACCATTCAGAAATGTATGAATTCATCTATTTACCCCCATCCCATGGACAAATAGGACTGAGTTGGCTCTTTAACCTTCAACAACTTGAACTTCTTGGCTCACGTGACATATGTGACCCAATCTATATCGCATCAAAATATTGCAAAACTTTTGACTCGGACTAGGGTTGATATGCCTACCAACCAACCAACCAAACAACCAACCAACCAACCAGTTTTCCTTAGTTGAGTTCCAAAACAGTAAGGTCGTCCCCACTTAAAAAATTGCCGCCACACAATCTTTTTATTCCCCATTCTCTATAGTTGACCTGGCGTCCTATTAATGCAAGTTTATTAGATATCGATTCTAATTATCAATCATTATAATCGTTTTATAAACGGCTGAATCGGTTACATTCTCATCAAAATTTTTGAATGATCGATATGAATACTGTCATAGTTGTTTTGACGGGTCTTCCCCCTCTCCCCCCCCCCGTTCCATACTATTCATCCCCTTCACTATCACAATCATTTCTCGACTCCATTACCCCCCCCCTCATCACATCGCACCATGCAGAAAACTAATTAAAATCAAGCCATGTCTGCCGTGTGAGCATAGGAATAAAAATCAATTTATAAGCAGTCTACCTTCTCAATCGAAATCTCAACCCTTGATGGACATGCGAACAAAAAAGAAAAAAGACAAAAAAACAGAAAAAGAAAAAAAAAACAAACAAAAAACGGACAAAAACAAAAACGAATGGACAAACAAACACATGATCAGAGTACAGAAATAAATTTTGGATTGCACATTACATTAATTAAAACCTGTTTGTCGTCGCGTTTCTTGTTACCCGTGTGACAACGAGTAATAAGAGCGGGAAGAATTGAAAAAAGACCCTTTTTTATTTGATTCGAATTCATTCTATGATATGTACTGAGTTGGTTCGTTTTGACAGGTGTTAACCCCCCCCCCAACAAGAAAAGCCAAATAAAATCAAGTTGGACACATGGTACAACGGATATAAGGGTTGAGTTAATACAGTCCTAAGTGACAAGCATCTATTGGTTGCAGGTTCAATCCTGGCCAAGGGTGATAATAACATAGAATACTAACATAGGTTAATACTTGTCATGGAAATAGTCAACCCCGTTGGTTTGAATAAAGGGTTCGGTTTGAAGTTCCATGAGGGATCTTGAGTTTAACAAGAAGGTTCCTGAGTTTCTTGAGATGGTTCCCGAGTTCTACAAGTAACACTGGGAGAAGGCCAAAAATCCCCCAAAATACAAATTATCAAGCCCCATTTTAAAAATCTAAACAAAACAAATAAAAGCAACAACCCAAAGCCCCAAATGACAACAAGTTAAAATCCGTAGATTCAATTAATTTTTCTTCTTTCTCGACTTCATACATGGGTGGGTGGGGGATACTGTCTAATTCATAAACTTCTTTAACCCCTGTAAAAACAAAACAAAGAACAAAACAAACAAAAAGTAAAATATTAAAAAAATGTTATTCCTTTCTTGTGCGGACCGATAATTCTTTAACCCACCTTCTATTAAGGGGTACTGCATTTGCGTTACGGTTAATTGACACTAGAGATGGATTAGAGAAACCTGAATTCGAATACAGAACGAGGCTGCTTGCGTTTCATATAGCCGGAATACCGTCGATCATTAAAAATCATTCCCTTAGCCAATTAGACAGATTTGTTCGAATTGGGTCACGTGCACTCGTGAAAAAAGTGTTTTTTTAAAAACTTACAGTCATCAATTTCACCAGAAAGGTTAAATAATTTGGCAATAAAGAATGGCATTAAAAACATTAATTTTGAAATGATTTTGTGTCATATAGTACCTAAATAATGAGAATGGAATCGTATATTTTTCCTATGAGTAATGTCCGTCGAAAGAGAGAAACAAAGAGATCTAATGATACTTGTTAATTTCAACCTAGCAATTGCTAATTACTCTGTTCACCTTATACCTTTGTTTAGTAAAGCTTTTCCTCTATTTTGAAACTCATTATGGTCCTTCCTGTTAACCCTGATTCTCTAGTTACAACATTTGTAAGGTAGAGGGCCTAACTGATAATTATCTAATTGGGTCCCACACACTCTGTCTGCAAAAGGGTTAAAGTTTATGAAAATGACATTTTTGTCCTCCAAAGAATAACAATTATTAATTAATTAATATTAATTAATTAATTAAAAACCAAAATTATAATTAACTGATACTCTTGTCTTTCTCAAAATATCTTTTGACAAGGTGACTCTCCTTTTTTTACAATGACAAGGTGACTCTCCTTTTCATACTGGATTCCTGTTTAAATTTCGCCCGGTCAACCGGAGCAGTAGAATACACCGACTGCACCTCTGCTGAAGAGTAGGACCTCCCCAAATAAGACCAACTATTGACTAATAAAGAAGTACTTACAGTGTTATTTGACCAGCAAAACCTTCCATTCATCAACTTGTGCGGACACTGTATACTATCAAGATCAGTAGTTATCTTTGATTCCTATTCTACTCTGGGTGACCCCCCCCCAAAAAAAATAGCCAGTTGATGTTTAAAAGTCCTACTGTTTATTCATAATTAAATATATTTTGCTGGCTTGGACCCAAGGTGAGGTATTAACGTTTCTAAATGCAAACAGCGTCATACAACAAAATTTGAACTCTTCTCTATGTACAGAGAGAGAGAGAGAGAGAGAGAGAGAGAGAGAGAGAGAGAGAGAGAGAGAGAGAGAGAGAGAGAGAGAGCCGTGCTGTCGGTTCACCGATATTGTTATTGTTAACATTGAAACACACTTGGGGTTGTGACAAGAAAACGAGACCGATCATGCAAAGAATCGAGCTGCTGGTATTCATGACTGACGGTTCAAGACTGATGAAGAAGTGGCACTTGAAGATGCAAAGTCTAAATAACGTTTAATATTAAAACAGCTCTGAGACGTCAATTGGCTTGAGAATGGCAATAATGGTCAGCTTATTGCATGTCTGACTTCCTTGCATGTTATGGCATAATTATGTAATAAACACGAAAAGATTCGGGGTGGATGTTGAGGGGCGTATCACTTTGCTGTTATTTTCAGTTGTTGGCAAAGAGGCACAGCTGTTGATCACCTCGTTTTCTATTTATCTCTGGCCTTTGCTCTTCGACACCATCTGTGTTCTTTTACTTCCGGTAGAAAGGTCAACCATTAATCAACTCACCAAAGGCGAAACAGACCAACACAGAATCATATTCATTCCAATTAAATGTTCCTTATATTGCCTTTTATTCTAGGCTTGTACCGATCAATATCATCCAGATAGAACAGAAAACAATTTTACAGTTGATAAGCATTTCTAGAATCATAATGATAACTAACAGGGCCTGTGGATATACCACAGTATAATAATTTAATTATTACAACGTCTGATATGTTGACTTAAGAGCTATTGCTAAATAGTTCAATATGTAAAAAGTATAATAATATTCATTAGCAGGACCGGTGGATATACCACAGTATGATAATTTAATTATTACAACGTCTGATATGTTTACTTAAGGGCTATTGCTAAATAGTTCAATATGTAAAAAAGTATAATAATATTCATTAGCAGGACCTGTGGAGATACTACAGTATGATAATTTAATCATTACAGCGTCGGATATGTTTACTTACGAGCTATTGCTAAATAGTTCAATATGTAAAAAGTATAATAATATTCATTAGCAGGACCTGTGGATATACTACAGTATGATAATTTAATCATTACAACGTCGGATATGTTGACTTAAGGGCTATTGCTAAATAGTTCAATATGTAAAAAGTATAATAATATTCATTAGCAAGACCTGTGGATATACCACAGTATGATAATTTAATTATTACAACGTCTGATATGATTACTTAAGGGCTATTGCTAAATAGATCGATATGTAATAAATATAATAATCTTGATTTAACTCTCTCTCTCTACTCTCTCACTCATTTTTTTTTCTTTCCTTGTTTTCATCATCGATTAATAGAGATTAGCATTATTGTTTTCTCGTTCTAACCTCTCTCTCTATCTTTCTCCTACTCTTTCTTTCTTTCTTCTTTTTTTGTGTAGCAGGTCCTTTTCTTTCTTTATAATAAAAACGGAATGGTCCGTTATTTAGCTGAGATGACGACACTTATAAGAAATAAGAATCTGGCGGAGAAGCGACACCAGACAATCTTGATTTATATTTTTGCATTGCATCTTGGACGAGTTGGACGGTCTCATTTTTAACCAGGAGGTGTTGCAGGATTATAACGGACGGGATATTTAGGAACATGCATATTAATATATAGATAATAATAATGATAATAGTAATAATGATAATATATATATATATATATATATATATATATATATATATATATATATATATATATGAACACATTTTTGGCACAGCTAAATTTGTAGGTAATTCTTAAAAAGTATCATACATGTTGTACGAATTAAAAAGAAAAGAGAGCGAAAGAAGGAGAAACTTAAGGGCCTTTTCGACGGTGCTTTTTAAAAAATAACAACCGGTAGGTCGTTTAAAAGTCAAACTGTATATATATTGGGTAAAAGAGGGGGATAAGACCATTTAAATGCTGGAACAACATGTGGGTATATATATATATATATATATATATATATATATATATATACCAAAGCCTCGAGCACGAGCAAGATGTGACAAACAAGGTCAATTTCTTAAGCGATATTTTACAGGTTTCAATTCGGAGTTTTCTTTTTCCTAGATTGGTTGCCTAAGAAAAGTTAAAGAGCCCAGTTTGTCCATGTTACCCATGTCTTGAAGGAGTATAGTTGGATGTATACCTTTCCCAAGGGTATTAGAATTATGTGAAATGCAAACAGCCTTGTCTAGGATTCGAACCCGTCTCGCCGAGTCCATTTCCTACGACAGTAACCAT
>CM042164.1:86341907-86369407 GCA_023376005.1 Doryteuthis pealeii | reverse complement strand
TGTAGGTTTTTGCTGCTCACCTTTCAATAATATTCTTCTGACCACCCCACAAAAAAAAAAAGACTATCCAGTTGCGCATAATCTACGAGGGCCCAACAAATACGTTAACTCTTTCGCCGCAGGCAGGCTATTTAAAAATAAAATTCTCTTAGAATGGGTGAATTATTTTCAGACCCTTGATATAGAACTTAAAATTTTGTCTCTCCCCTCTCTCATCCCACGTCCCTATCAGTCATCATCCTAGGTTTCCGCATGGCATCTAGAATCCGTAAAGAGCTAGATTTTTGCTTGTAGCCCAACACTGACGTGTTCATGTGTAGGTGTCAACAACAGAGCGTCACTTATGAATTATTTCTTGCTTCTCCAGCGGTTGTCCAGCATGTCTTGTTTGTCTAACTTTGATAATTTTGTGAGATAGGAGCTAAATGGTCGTACAGCTGCTTTCTTGTGGAGTGCTGCTTTCAAATTATATTCAGACAGTTCAATTAATCTATACATATATAAAGGCAGTTGTGTGTATGTATATGTCCGGAGGAAACTTCGAAAATAAAACAACGAACGACAAAGTATATATATATATATATATATATATATATATATATATATACATTAAATATCACCAGGGCTTGGTTTTTAAGTAAAAATAATAAAGATTCAATTTTATTCGTGAAGATTATTAAAAATAAGATTAAAATGATAACAGCATATAATTTTTTTGCATTTAATATTGTAAATAGTAGACATTCATTCTTTTTTAGAGTGGCTGGATCAACGCAATATCTTTTTTTTTTTACATGGGGATTTTAATGGGGCATCCTGCGAGGGTCCAACTCATGATTCAGTTATAAATTATTACTGAATCGTGAGTTGGATCACCGCAGGATGCCCCATGGACCGCGAAACTAACTTAAAAAAAAACTCTACCCAGGCGACGCCGGGTAGCCGCTTCTAGTCCTATATATAAATAAAAACAATGGTGAACGTTTGTGTAAGAGGCAGCATGGATGAACTGATAACAAAAGAATAGAGCATATGTTCTTCCAACCATACTCTTACTTAGGTTAGACAATCACCTCAAGTCCTAGCACCTACATGATTGTCCCAACCGTATTGCCCTTATGGCAAACACCCAAACCTGTTAGGGTCCCATCTGTGGGTTAAATAGAAGAAAATGAGTTAACAAAAATGAGTTTTGAATGAATTTTCAGTTAACATCAAAAATGTATAAAACAATGTATTCGGCATAAAATAACCCAACAAGGGTTGACATGCCGGAAAATCCAACTAACCAGCCAACCAATCAATCAATTGGATCTGAAACGCTTAAATTCTTCGGTGGAATTCTAAGACGGTACCAATAAAAAAAAAGGCTTCCCCTTTCATTGCTTGCCAATGTTTAAATGTGGAATGAGGACTTTTTAGGAATAGAAATATTCAAAAAGATCAATTTTAAAAGAAAATGATGAAAATTTGGAGTTGAACGAGAATAAATATGTCGGAGAAGGAGACTGAATTTGTGACGAAGAGAAATCAAGTGATTTAAAAAAAAAAAAAATACCCAAAAGGGGAACAAGAGGGAGGAATAGGAGGAGGTGGAGTGAATCAAGAAGAAGAAGAAGAAGAAGAAGAAGAAGAAGAAGAAGAAGAAGAGAAAGTGGAGGTAGAATAAGGAGGAGAAGAATAAGGATTTGGTTTCTTTGTTTAATATTACGTGGTTTTATATACCAAAGCCATCCTTGAAGAAGAAGCATAGTGATACTATTTAACAACAACAACAACAACAACAACAACACAGCAGCAGCAGCAGCAGCAGCAGCAATGAATGAATGAATGAATGTGTAAATGTCAGAAATAAGACAAAGAAACGACAGTGAAAACTTAAATCTAGAAAAGAAGAATTCATTCGAAAGAAACATCCTTAAAATGAAAACAGAAAACAGCAACAAGAGGAAGAATAATAAGGTATCTATCTATCTATCTATCTATCTATCTATACCAGTATATAAAATGGACTTTGTTGGACTTCTCGTGTCAGCCGTTAATTTCCTTTTCATCAACTGTGCTCTAAAGAAGACAAATGGTTTATACAATGCCTTTTACTATCATTTTTATATTTCATTATTTTAAATAATTTCATTTGGATTACATGCGCTTGTTAGCACAATTTATACTATTGTTTTTCCTTTTACGTTTCATCTATCTATCTATCTATCTATAATGGGCGTAGGATATCGCACGTGGTATTTATTACATGTTGTATGATAAAAAATGGATTAACATCCTTATTATTGTTGTTTTGATCTCTGTATTTGATTTTCAGTCAGAACTAATTGCTCCTCTTCATTTGCAAGATGTGTAAAACAACCCGTTTTGTGAAGTTAGAAGCTTTAAAAAATGCTCGATTACAATCATAACTGATTACAGGTGAATTTTGGTACCATGTAACCCATTACACTCTGTCCCATGTTACTGAGAGAGGAGATGAGCATTGCCATAAATGCTTGATTACATAACTCCACCCTCTCGGCTGGGACTGTAGAGTACGTCGACTGCACCTCTGTAGTGGGATAAAATCCCCCTAATTGGGGCTTCCTGTTGGCCTATGATGCTTTAGGAGGGAACCCTGGTAGTTGAGCAGTCCCTGACTTGTAACACTCCATTTTAGCACTTACTTAGGCTATATGGGCGGTTGGAGAAGGCCCACTCCGATCAATCAGCTGGTAAAGTCAAGCGTTAGCACCTATATGATTGTCCCAACCCTATTGCCCTTATGGCAAACACCAACCTTTTTTATCATATATGTGCTAGAAGACGGTGACTGAGGCTCGTAATATCCTGGGTATGACGTTAAACTCTATCTGATGGTGAAGTTCAAATTCTGGAGCTGTGGGGAATGTGGAGTACCCCTTCAACACCATTACTCCCACACACCCTCTGATCCGGAGTGGTAGTACCTGCTAGTCTTTCCTCTATGTGTTAAATAAAAAAATGAGTTTAAAAATGTTTTTAAAAATTGAGTTAAAAAATTGAGTTTGAAAAAAGGTTGAATATCCATCAAGAGGGAATAAAACAAAATATATTCGGCATAAAATAACCCAACAAGGGTTGACATGCCATAAAAATCAACCAACCAACCAACCAACCAACCAACCGATTGATTACGGCCAAATTCCACTGAAAGCACCAGTTCCCAATGTAACATAATAGGGAGTGGGGTGGGGTGGAACCATGACGTGTAAATTAGCATGGAAATGATTTTAGCAAAAATATATGTTAGATGAGAATGGAAAAGTTTAAGTATGAATCATCATAAGGACATGGCATTGCTTCTATTGGACGAGCCATAAGACGTGGCGAAGTGGGAGAGAGGAGGAGTGAGAGGTGAGAATGTGAGATGAGTCGGACACAATGAGTTGAAAGAGCTTGACGTGCTCTCGTCTGTTTTGACTTGGGGGAAATAAAAATATCACGAGAAAAAATAAGTGGCCTTGTATTATTACTAAAAAAAATTAAATATCACAGGGAAAGATATCCCCCAGCACCCCAAGTTGGTTCCCAGACTCCAAACATCTAGGAATCGTCAGCCAGCACCAGCATCGACCCAGCAACCAAGATTCGAACCTCTCCGATGTAGTACCGGTCCAGAGATAAGTATACAATTAAATAATTTCTGTATCAACACATCATCACTCTGTTGGGATTATCTTCCCATGAGCATGGAAGAGTTATCTTCCCGCTGGGTTGTCGCTCGTTCTCACCAGGGGCTATTGTATTTAAGCGCCTGGTTCAAACGCTTCTTCCTCTTTTAGCTACATCTTCTCGTACGAGCACATGGGTTAGACCATTGTCACACCCTTCTCGTGGGGGCTTCGGCCCCCAACGCTATGCAACTCTCCTGGGGGCTTCGGCCCCTAATAACTAGTAAGTGATTTTGTATGTACGGACACTCCAGTCCTTTTATCTCTATTCTTGTATATTCATGTATATGTATTTATTGTTTCTGTATCTTGTCTTATTTATGTGCTGTGATATATAAAATGTTTTGTCCCACAAGCGTGTCGGAGTTGTATGTTCATATATTAACCTTGAACCTTACAACTCAATTCTAAGTGAGATCCATAATGTAACACACGTCGACACGTCATCTCTCTATTCCGAAAGGAGAGCGTAACGTAACACCACTTGATCACCAAAGTTGAGCGGCGATGAACCTGTTCAATACTTATTTGTAAGTTAGCTCCAGATAAACGATTCGAAAAGTGCACAACGAAGTTAAAACAAAATCTTCTTCTTGTCTCGAGAAAAATCTTCTCTTGACATCGTTAAAAATGAATTTGGAGATCTATTTGCTCAAAGCTGAGTTTTGACGTTAAAGTTTTAACATGACAAAGAGGAATTAGTTGCTTTCCTACAAAGAAAGGGTTAAAAAAAAAAAAGAAAAGAAAAAGAAAAAAAAAGTATAAATGATGCACTTGCAAAGGGCAAATTGCCTGAGTGTATGCGCAGAAGAGTTTTAATGAAAGCCATCTGCGCAGATCAGGGTCGTTTGATTTTTATTCGTACATTTTTTTCCCTTCTACTCTGAGAGATTTTCTCCGAGAAACTAAGAAGAGAGGAAATAGGAAAAATAGGAGGGAAAAATAAAGAAAAAGAAAAGAAAACTGGATAATACAAGAAAGGAAACATTCGACATTTAACGGGATTAATCAGAATAGAATATTCGATTGACGATTGGAATTATCGTTTAAAATACGTAGAATTTCATGGAAAAGAAAATATTTCTTTTTTTCTTCTTCTCTTTCTATTTCTTCTTTTTCCTTTTTCTTTTACTTTCAATTTAGAGTTCCGGACTTTATTTTTGTTCCGATTCAATTTTTCGGATTTTCTTTCATTATTTTTATTTTCATTATTTTTATTTACATTTTTCTTCTTTTTTTTATATTGTTGTTCCCCGTTGCTTTTTTTTTTACCAGAAAGCATTACTCTCGTTTTTCTTTATTCATTTTTCTTCTTTCTTTCTATTTTTTTTTCATTTTCCCCCAGACACCATTCATTTCGGATTGACATTTCCCGAAAAACGACAGTCAATGCTCTGAATGCAGTGCTAAATGAAAGAAGTAAACAAAAAAAAAAAAAAAAATAAATAAAAAAAAAAAGGAAATTCTCATCACTGTCATCATCATTAGCTAACAACAACAACAACAACAACCTAGAAATTATCATAACGTTTGTAATCCTCCTCAATAATGTTGCACTTATAAAAAAGAACACAAATATCGTTATCTTTATAACGTAAATTAAAATACTACTACTACTACTACTACTACTACAAATAATAATAATAATAATAATAATAATAATAATAATAATAATAATAATAATGTTTGGCTATGCACAAACCAGAATCTGTTCTTGAGAATGAAACGCATAACATTCTTTGGGACTTTGAGATACAGGCTAATATACCAAGTCCCAACCAGAAGACAATACCCAGTATTGATTAACAAGAAAAGGAGAAATTTTCAACTGCCATCCTAACAGATCACAGTGTGAAGATGAAAGAAAACGAAAAAATAGACCAATATTTGGACCTTGCCAGAGAATTGAAAAAAAATTGTGGAATATGAGTGTGAAAGTGATATTTATTGTAATTTATGCCCTTGTAACAAGTTCAGAAAATAGATTAGAGAAATTATAAATCAGAGGAGGAATTACGACTATCCAGACAAAATCATTTTTAAGATCGAATCGAATACTGAGAAGAGACCTGGAGATCTCAGGAGACGTTTTTGTCACTCAAAATCCAATTGAAAACCACCAGCTAAGGCTGGTGTAAAAAATAACTCGCAAGAAGTGAAATAATACAGTCCTTAGCGTCTCCTGGCGTGTGCGTGCGTGTGGTTCTGTGTGCAAATATTAAGGAGAGGTTATGTTAGAAAGTAATTGAATGAAGAGCATTATTTTGCAACAACTTTTTAACTATCTGAATTTTCATATAAGGAAAGAAAAGGGAATGAAGTTAAAACAATAGAGATGAACATTGGTTTGGTTTGGTTTGGGTTTTCCGGCATATCAACTTCGGTGGGTCATTTAATACCGACAAAGTTTTGAAATAAATTCATTCTTAATAGATAATCAATTTTGTTTATAAACTCATATTTTTCTATTTAATCCATAGATGGAACCCTAACAGGTACTACCACTCCGGGTCAAAGTGGGCCAGGGTACAGTGGTGATGAAGGGGTGCTCCACATTCCCCAAACCCCCAGAACCGGAACCTCACCATCAGATAGAGTTTAACGTCATTCTCAGGACATGTAGACCCTCAGCCACCGCCTTCTAGCACCCATATGATAAAAAGGGTTGGGGCTTGCCATAAGGGCAATAGGGTTGGGACAATCATATAGGTGCTAGGGCTTGACGTGACCAGCCGATTGATCGGAGGGAGCCTCTACGATCGCCCGTCTAGCCCAAGAAACGGCCAAAGTGGAGTATTGCAAGTCATGGACTGCTCATCCACCTCGGTTCTATCCTTAGCATCACGGGTCGCCAACCATGGCCAACAGGTGGCCCCGTTGGGGGAGTTTTACCCTAACCCTTTACCCCTCTGCCGCTGGTGTATTTTAACGCCCCGACCGACAGGGTAGGGTGAACCTTGGAGAAGAAGTCTCAAAGAAGCAGCGCATACGTTCGGCTATGGTGATATAGAGATGAACACAACTAATAATTAAAAAGGCTCGAATAGATTTTTTAACTAAATTACGTTAAAAATAGAAATAAAAATATTGAGAGAATAACTTATGCCATTGAATTTTACGCTTAGAATTACCAAGGAACCCCAAAAACAATTTTCTTTTTAAATGATTGTAACGCTTCTCGTAACGCTTCTCAGATTGATGGCCAAATAAAAACAATGACGGCATTATGTGAATGAAATCTTCCTAAGTTCTTCAAGGCCTTGTTTGCTCAACAGACAAACTATTCAAAAGGATTTCTCAGGTTGAATCATTGGCATGCTCTGACGGACAAGGCGCACGTGAAGAAGGTCGGAAGGCACAACGGCCGAAACGTGATGTTTTTATATATCACAATGGAGATTGGGACAATAGTTTGAAAAATATTATTAATTTTTTATACTTTTATTCTGATCTGCAACATTTTTTCTTCCTTTCATTCTTGTTGATTTTTAGAATCCTTTTTCGCAAAGTCTTCTTCATTGTCGTGCGAGTAGAGAAAGGAAACATTGGACATACAACTGTCTCTCAAATTGACAGAGTTTTGTTAACTATTCTATACAACTTGTTTTTTGGGTGCAAAATGTTTTTTTTTTTAATATTTTGAAAAAGTCATTTCCCTCCCAAATCATTTTTAATGGCTATATTAAAGGGAGATACGAAACAGAATATTTCTCGACTTGTTTTTTTCTTTCTCTCATCAGGGTTGTGCTGGTCATTATAAATTTGGTATGTGAGGTTGGTTTTAAATCCACTAGTTTTAAAGACTTGTTCATATTCACCTTTTTTCTTGTTGAAGATGTTAATATTGGAAGAATTATTAGATAATCTTGTCAATATACAAGTGGAGATTTGTTTAAATATCTGTTTTGGTGGATTGGAACTTGTGTTAATAATGCAAGGTATTTGGTTGTATTTTATGAAAGGGAATACAATTCCATTATTAAGGTAACACCCAAAATGCTAGCGATATTTAAATTAGTTCGAAACCAAATTTACTGAGCATTTAATTTTTGAAACATGTATTTTTTACGTATTATATCCACTTTTCTTGGGATATATATATATATATATATATATATATATATATATATATATATATATATATTCATGTTGTATTTTAGGTGGTCTCCGTATGCTTCTCTCGGTATATATTTTAAAAAATGTTTTTTTAAAAAGTTGGGCGTTATTACGAAGCATTAAAAATGTATAAATGAATGAACTCGATATTATGGAGTATTGGATTCACTTAATTTTTTAATTATTTTTTGTCATAAATTTTCAGGTTCGTTCGATACCCTTTATCAAATGAATGTTATTACTGTTTAATGGCTTCCTTTTTTTTTTTAAATATATATATATATATATATATATATATATATATATATATACAAGGTGTGTCAAAAAGTATCAAGATTTTTTATACTTTTTGACACACCTTGTATTCTGAAAAAGTTCCATTCATTCTTCATTTCTATTTTAGTAAATACAATTTTAAACTTGGTGCTTTATTGACACACCTTGTATTCTGAAAAAATTAATGAATGGAATATATTTTCGAACCATATTACCTTTAGGCACCCCTTTTTGATCTCGATTAAGAAAGGACATGTTTTTAATTTACACCGTCAGTATCCGGTTGTTTGTTAGGGGTTAGGGTTAGGGGTTAGTTTTATAATTAAAAAATATTTAAAAATTGTCTATTAAAACAACCGGATATTGATGGTGTAAATGAAAAACATCTCCTTTCTTAATCGAGATCAAAAAGGGGTGCCTAAAGGTCATATGGTCCATATTTTCTTCAGAAAACAAGATGCGTCAAAAAGTACAAAAATATCTATACTTTTTTGACACACCTTATATATATATATATATATATATATATATATATATATATATATATATATATATATATAATTTAGATATGATCTGAGGATTGCAGTAAAGCATAACACTAATAGTAATGAGATATCAATATCCATAATATATATATATTGATTGTATATATATATATATATATATATATATATATATATATATATATATAATGATATATGAATAGAAAAAATTTAATTTGCTTCATGAAGTAATTTATTTCAACTGCAACATTCTCAGCTCCTAACTGCATCTTCTGACATTGAACAAAAGAATGGTTTTGTAGTGGTTTTTCGGATTTTTCTATCACTGTCATCCGATAACATGACGTAATCATCATGGCGATTGCTGTGAAATCGGCTTTGCGGTGGGCTATCATTGGTAAGTTTGTTTTTTTCTTTAGGATTTCGAAGGCTTTAAACAGATTGATCTGAAATAATGGAATCGGGTGGCAGCGGCAGCGGGGTGGGGGGGGTGGTGGATTGGAAAGTTGAGTGGGGTGGGGGGTAACCAGAAAGAGAAAGAAAGAAATCCAGTAAGAAACATTTTATTTTTCTGGAGGGAGGGGATTTACAAAAGTCTCTGGTCCAAAGCGAAGACAAAGAAAGAAAAAAAACTGTAAAGAGAGTGAATAGACAGAAAGAAAGAGAAAAGAAAGGGAAAAAGAAATATAAAAAAGGAAAAAGATAATGAAAATAAAAAGTAAATGGAATGAAAAAAAAATTCAGAAAAGAAAAAAAAGAAAAATGAAAGAGAGAAAGAAAAAGAAAAAGAGAAAGAAAGAAAAGAAAAGGAAGAGAAAGAAATGGAAGAATGGAAGTAATATAATATATATATATATATATATATATATATATATATATATATATATATAGATAGATAGATAGATAGAGAGAGAGAGAGAGAGAGAGAGAGAGAGAGAGAGAGAGAGAGAGAGTAAAGAGAAATCAGCCGATGTAGAGGTAGGTAAGAAATAAAGAAACTTAAATTCAGGAAGAAAAGAGATAAAGAAAGAAGAAAGATAAAGAAAAAAAGGAAAGGGGAAACATAGAAGAAGAATACAGAAGAAACAAGAAGAAAGTAGAGAAATTGAGAATAAAGAAGAAAAGAAAGAAAGAAAGAAAGAAAGAAAGAGGAACAGATTGAAAGAAAAATAAAGAGGAGAACGAATCAAAGAAGAAAATAGAAATAAAAGAGATAAAAAAGAAAATGAAGACATAAAATGGAAAGAAAGAAGGTAGAAAAAAAAGAACGAAAGGAGCAAGAAAATGAAAGAAAGAAAGAAGAAATGAAAATGAAAGAAAGAAAAAAGAGGAAAAAAGTAAGCGAATGGGAAAAAATTAAGCAAAGTGACGGAGAGTGAAGGAAAAGAAAAATATAAAAGAGAAAAGAAGTGAGGAGGGGGGAGAAAAAGGGAAAGAAAGAAAGGAAGAAATAAAGTAAAAAAAGGAAGAAAGAAAGAATGAAAACGGGAAAAATAAGAAAAAAAGAAAGAAAGAAAATAAAATGGAAGGAAGAAAGAAAGGGAAAAAGAAAGAAAGAATGAAAAAGGAAAAAATAAGGGAAAAATGAAAGATAGCTAGAAAGAAAGTAAAAAAAGGGAAAAAGAAAAAAAGAATGAAAACGGGAAAAATAAGAAAAAAGAAAGAAAGGAAGAAAGAAAATAAAAAGGAAGAAAGAAAGAAAGAATGAAAGAAAGTAAAAAGAAAAAAGAAAAAAAGAAAGAAAATCGAAAAAACTGTAGAAAGGTTTTCCTAAAATTACAGAAGAATGAAATAAAAATAAGATTAAAAATTTTCTTAAGAAAAATAAATAATCGACAAAATGCGTAAAAAGAATGAAACTTTCGGACAGAGATTTCATTCCTAAAAAAATTTAAAAAAAAGGGAAATAAATGTATAAAAATTGGTATTGAAGGATGTTCTGAAGCTCAAGTCCACCCGAAATCGATCTTCTCAATTGATTGATTGACAACCGATGTAATTCTTGTGAAATCAGTTAACGACATCGCTTTGAGATGAATCTATATGTCTGATTCTGGGATAAATCTTGAACAGTGTTAAAATGGCAGCCATTTTCAAAGGGAAAACCAACTCTTCATTTTGATGCACCAATGGAGATGAATTTACAAAGACGAGAAATTCGACTTTCAAATTCAAACACTCTGCAATATCTTTTTGCAATTCGATTGTAATCATCTTAAAAAGATTCAAAGCAAATTCTCGAAGATTATACAAAAAAAAAAAAAAAAAAAAAAAAAAGAATCGCATTACTATTACGTTGTTCTCAATCTATTCTACAGGTTCAGTCAACTTTTCCGCCCTGTCGGCTGGGGCGTTAGAATGCACCGACTGCACCTCTGCAGAGGGGTAAGACTCCCCCCAAATGGGGGCCACCTGTTGGCCGTGGTGGCGACCCGATGCTTAAGGATGAGGGGTGGATGAGCAGTTCATGACATGCAATACACCACTTTGGCACTATCTTGGCTAGACGGGCGGTCGGAGAGACCCCCGACCAATCGGCTGGTCACGACAAGCCTAGCACCTATTGATTTTCCCAACCCTACTGCCCTTATGGCAAGCCCCAACCCTTTTTATCATATGGGTGCTAGAAGGCGGTGGCTGCGGGTCTACATGTCCTGGAAATGACGTTAAACTCTATCTGATGGTGAGGTTCCAGTTCTGGAGGTTTGGGGAATGTGGAGCACCATTCATTGCATCTGACCGGGTCTCCCCCGAGGTAGATTTATCCTTGGGTTATAAATGATTATTATCATTAAGAATTGATGAAATTTAATTTGATGATATATTAAAACAAAAACCAATTGTTTCAACTTTATTTTATTTATTTGTTTGTTTTTAACCGGCCAGCATTTTAACCGTAAACAAAATGTAAATTATTATGGGTATTTTTTTTCTTGTGCTGTTGTTGTTTCATCTGTATCATCATAACCTAGCTAGCCAAAACAAACATTAGGTTTATAAGTTCCCAATTTTGTCCACTTGGTTAAAAACAGTTTTTCTCTAGGCAGGTTCAATCCTGTCAAGTCCAAAAATGAATAATTTAATTAATAATGGTTATTCGCCTAATTAGCTAAACACAGAATTAATAAGAAAGAAAGAAGAAAACGAGTAGAGGAATGATAGAGAGAGGGTGAGTGCGGGGAAGCGATAACGATAGTCTGTTTCAATCTAACATAAGGAGAAGGAAAGAAAAAAAATCAAGATTACTATAATTTTTAGATATAGAAATATTTAGAAATAGCTCTTAGCTAAACATATAAAACGTTGTAATAATTGAATTATCATACTGTGACATATCCACATGTCCTGCTAGTCTTTCATTAAAATCATAAAGGAGGCGGAGTGGCCTATTGTCGATTTCAGCGGGACTGTGAGGGAGTCTATACCATTTTCACAAGCGCTAAACCACTGGTGTCTGAACAACAGAACAACTTAACTCCTACAATAGCGAAAAGGATTCTAACACAGGGATAGATGAGAACCTAATAGGTACTACCTCTCCGGGTCAGTCGGACCGGGAGTAGTGGCAATCAAGGAGTATTCCTAATGTTGCAGATTGACTGTTTGTTTTGCGCGGGATGACGAAGATAACAAAGGACTTTGTCCTGGTGGTAGCGAACAAAGAAAACGTGTAGGCGTTTGAGAGCAACAAAAGACTTCATCTGGACAAACGCTAATTTGAACAAAGAGAAAGGACTTCCGGTCAAGGAAAAAAAGAATGTGTGGGCGGTCGTCAGTACTTAAGTGGTCATCAGGTAGACCCCAGGACACCCAGAGAGACGGCGCAGAGAACACAAGGTGTCTGACCGTCGATACGGTCGGGCGCTGCTGCGAGCAGTGAGGCTCGCCCACCACCTTCCACCACACCAGCAGTGGTAGTGCCCATGATCCATGCCGTCACCCAACCCACCACAAGGTGAGAGAAATAAACGTTAAAAGTCTTACTACTACATATGTCTACGTGTGAATCCTTATACTCCATTACTAACACATACGACCCAGCAACAGTATGTAGCATGTACGATTTTATGGCCTGTGTAGCGAGCCGAGCGCTATGCAACACTAAGAGCTCCAGATTTGGAACCTCACCACTAGATACAGTTTAATGTCATACCCAGTACACTAAGATTCTCAGCCACCACCTTCTAGCACATATATAATTAAAAAGGTTGGTGATTTGCCATAAGGCAATACAGTCGGAACACTCGTATAGGTGTTTGGGCTAGACGTGCCCAGCCGATTGATCGGAAGGGTTCTCTCTCCAGCCTCCCGTGAAGCCTTAGTAAGTACCAAAGTGGAGTATTGCATGTCATGGACTGCTCATCTACCAGGATTCCATCCTTAAGCATCAGGGGTCATGAATCACGGCTAACAGGCTGTCCTGTTAGGTTATTCTTATCCCGCTACAGCAATACGGTCTGAACAATCATATAGGTGGTAGGATAGACGTGCCCGGCCGATTAATCGGAGGGGTTCTCTCGACCTCCCGTCTAGCCTAAGTAAGGGCCAAAGTGGAGTGTTGTATGTCATGGACTGCTCATCCACCAGGATTCCACCCTTAAGCAACATGTAGCCTCGTTAGGAGAAAAGTCTCATCCACCAGGATTCCGTCTCTAAGCAACCGGTAGCCTCGTTAGGGGAAAAGTCTCATCCACCATGATTCCGTCCTTAAGCAACAGGTAGCCTCGATAGGGGAAGAGTCTCATCCACCAGGATTCCGTCCTTAAGCAACAGGTAGCCTCGTTAGGGGAAGAGTATCATCCACCAGGATTCCGTCCTTAAGCAACCGGTAGCCTCGTTAGGGGAAGAGTATCATCCACCAGGATTCCATCCTTAAGCAACAGGTAGCCTCGTTAGAGGAAGAGTATCATCCACCAGGATTCCGTCCTTAAGCAACAGGTAGCCTCGTTAGGGGAAGAGTCTCATCCACCAGGATTCTGTCTCTAAGCAACAGGTAGCCTTGTTAGGGGAAGAGTATCATCCACCAGGATTCCGTCCTTAAGCAACAGGTAGCCTCGTTAGGGGAAGAGTATCTTCCAACAGGATTCCGTCCTTAAGCAACAGGTAGCCTCATTAGGGGAAGAGTCTCATCCACCAGGATTCCGTCCTTAAGCAACAGGTAGCCTCGTTAGTGGAAGAGTCTTACCCCTCTACAGATGTGCAGTCGGCGTATTCTACAACCTAAGCCAACAGAATGGTCTTGAAATTGGAAAAGAAAATATTAAAAAAAAAAAAGAAATAGTATCTTAAAATGGCAAGAGGGGGAGGCACTCCTGGAATCTGTCTAATTAACCCGTTCGTTTTCTCAGCAAATCAATAATGACGTGCAGTTGTATAAGGGTGGCGTTTTCCAATATTACATCAAAGATTTTTTTTTCACTCCCATCAAAGCTTCTAGAATGCATCTACGCATGCGTCTGTACACGCATGCGCTCTTTTGCCTCCTTCTTTCTTTTTTTTTTTTCCAAGTGTAGATGCAACGGCTAAATGTGCGTCATTGGGTCCCTTTGCTTATTTCTATGTATTTGTCAAGAGATGAAACTTTTTTCTTTTCTCGTGTGTGTATTTGGCAAATCCTTTCTACATTCGTTCGTGCAAACAAAGTGAACTTCTTGTAAAGAACGAGCAGAGACGTCCAATTACAAAAATGCAAAACAAATGAAAATACCAAAATATAAATTTTCATACTGCAACAAAACAACATGGAAGAATATGTATTTATCCAAACCCCTTCGCACGAGTAGGATGCGACACAAGGTCATTTTTAAAGCGGAGTTACCCAACACCAGTTGCCATACCAAGGTTGAAAATCCCAGTATAGCTTATTAGTTACCCATAGCTGGAGGGAGAATAGTTGGATTCATATTATGAACGAGTAAAATTACCACCAATTGCACATTGTCCAAAATGTTTACCATTTTTGGGACCATATTACTTTTAGGCACCCCTTTTTGATCTCGATTAAGAAAGGACATGTTTTTCATTTACACCGTCAATATCGGATGTTTGTTAGGGGTTAGGGTTAGGGTTAGGGATTAGTTTTTATAATTTAAAAAAAATCTAAAAATCGTCTGTTAAAACAAGCGGATATTGACGGTGTAAATGAAAAACATGTCCTTTCTCAATCCAGATCAAAAAAGGGTGCCTAAAGGTCATATGGTCCCATTTTTGTGACGCTCGTGACGTAACGGTTACATCATAGGATATGGGCTCGGCTACCTGAGTTCAAATCCTGAACAGGTCTATTTGCATTCCACATAGCACTATTATCCATGTATTAGAAGGTCAGGCATTTGCCACTTTTATACTAAACATAAGTTAAATTTAGCGGAGTGGCCTAATATCGGTATCAGCCGGAGCGAGGAGGTTCATCCTCTTTTCGCTAGCGCTAGACCAAGGATTGTTTTACTGAGGTGGACCACCACACCTACCGTCATCCACCCCACTTTATTGCACTGATCAGATTAATCAATCTGTGTGACTCATGCGCGCTAAATTGACGAGGAACGATATTGAACCCGGATCCTTGGACGGGTGCTTTACCGACTGAGCTGAACATACCCAGACTAAACAGTCTGATATATTTACAAAAAAAAAAAAAAAAAAAAAAAAAAAAAAAGAAAAAAAAGAAAAAGAAAAAGAAAGATAGAAAGAAAGAGAATAGAAACATTTTGATAAATATTTACATTAAAACTTGTTGGATCGGAATAGGTTAACAATCTTAATTTCTCACTGTATCAACCCTTATGGCAAGCCCCAACCCCTTTTTATCATATGGGTGCTAGAAGGCGGTGGTTGCGGGTCTACATGTCCTGGGAATGACGTTAAACTCTATCTGATGGTGAGGTTCCAGTTTTGGAGGTTTGGGGAATGTGGAGCACCCCTTCATCACCATTGCTCCCTGGTCCACTCTGACCCGGAGTGGTAGTACCTGTTAGGGTCCCATCTATGGGTTAAATAGAAAAATGTATTTATTAAAAAAAATTGTATTATCCATTAAGAATTGAATTTATTTCAAAACTTTATCGGCATTAAATGACCCACTGAGGTTAATATGCCGTAAAACAAAACAAACAAATTTATTGGCATTAAATGACCCACTGAGGTTGATATGCCGTAAAACAAAACAAACCAAACCAAATCACTGCATCAAAGACCTGTCGATTGGGAGAGTAGAATATGCCGACTGCAACTTGAAATATACATATATATATATATACAAGGAGTGTTATAAAAGTATCGAGATTGATGCTGTATTTACCAGGATTGGAATGAACAATAAGTGTAACGTTAATTTTTTTTAGTTAAAGGTGTGTCAAAAAGTATAAAGTTTAAAGCTGTATTTACAAAGATAGAAATTACGTATGAATGGGACGTTAATTTTTTCAGAATGCAAGGTGTGTCAAAAAGCAACGAAAATTTCGATACTGTTTGGCACACCTTATATATATATATATATATTAATAAGTCATCCACAGACACGTGTTTCGGCATATCATGCCTCTTCAGTGTGACTAGACACAACTATCCTTGGGTAGGGTTCGAACTCAGACTGACCGCATGGTAGTCCGATGTCTTATCCCCTCGCCCACAGCTGATGCGGGGACTGGTGTTTTTAAACTATTAAATACATAGTAATGTATGTATCATTCGGTCACTGTCAAATTTCCGGAGAAATGATCATTGCTTATTTGCTTAGTATATATATATCTGCGAAGTAAATACACAAACGATGTGTTTTGATATGGCTTTTTTTTAGCCGACAATTTTTGGGAGAATATGTGCTTAATTGAAGTCGTACCTAATTTTGAAAGTTAATTAATTAATAATTAATTAATTAGGTGGGAATACCTATTCCCTCATTGCTGATGAGGCCTAATAGGCCGAAATGTACATACAGAGATTAATTTTTCTGGATTTGTTTAGCCTTACATTTGAATAGGTATTCCTGCCTAATTAATAAATTATGAATTAACTTTCAAAATTAGGTACGACTTCAATTAAGCACACACACACACACACACACACACACACACACACACACACACATATATATATATATATTGTAATATTGCTATTGCAGTTTGGTGTGTTTCTCACTGTAAAGATTTTAGGAATTAAAATCGCTTTTAGCGTTAAGATTTAATAATTCGGAAATGAACGATAAATAAGAATTGAATGCTCTTCATATTAATTCCCCTTGGCACCAATACATTGTTCATACAGATTTTGTTAAAATATACACTTTATACCAAAACAGCATGGACGCCTTTCGTGGTTTAATGCTTAGCAAGCTAGATTTGCAGACCATTATTGGTGAGTTCGCTTCTCGTTAGGCGTCCCATACATTTGACCGTGTACCCTAGTTAATCTTAGTAAATAACTAAACAAAAAATATCAACTAACACCCCTATTTTTGGATTGATATGGAATCACCCTGTTAAAAAAATTAGAATATATATTAAAGCAAAATATTGTCGCTATCTATTTTTTATCATTATTTTAGTCATTTTATTTAATTTAAAAAATAGTTATAGGTTTACACGTGATATATATTTATTTTACCATATTCGTATCAACGTCACATGATGAATGCATGCGATTTCAGCATGTATGAAACCTAAGGTTGTGACTGTTCAATTGCTATCAAATAAATAGATATGTAATACCTTTATATATTAATTTTATTATATATACTAGCAAATATATGCACCCTCCGGGTGCAAGTATTTAAGTTTTAATGTAATAAAATATTGTATTAAATTAGAAAGGCTAATGAAACTAAATAAGAATACAGATAAAAAGATTTGAAACGGGAGTATAATAAAAGATTTGAAACAGAGGGAGTATAATAAAAAATGGAACAACTGAAACTTACTCTTCCATCACTCTCGTCTTTCATTGTTATTTTTTCTAATTTAAGTATTTAGTTAAAAGAGGAAGTAAAGAATAAAATTACAGTTATTTTATCTTGTTAATGGATTTCATTTAAGATTCATTGAAGAGATTTTTGCTTATATTCATTAAAATAAAACCAAACAGTTAGAAATCAATAATACTAAGCACATATTTATTAAATTCGATTTTTTAATATTAATATGCAAATTAGCCTTCCCGTTTACACTGTAAACCGCTATTTTGTTGTATATATAAATATAATTGCATGTTGTCAGTATGTAGACATAGTTAACAGTATTAATAATGTAAGACAATTTTATTAATAATTGAGGTTTAGATAAAAATAAAATCATGGAGAATGTGATGCCAATAACCAAGAGAATTGTGACTTGAGTAGGAATATAGTTTCGGTTACAGACAGAAAAACACACAATCTCCATTATAATAAGATATATATATATATATATATATATATATATGTGTGTGTGTATTTCTATGTATTTTGTTTTCATACTCATGTGTCATTCACTGCATATCGTCGATGTGTGTTCGGAAGTGGAACAATATCAAATTTCTTTTTCTATTTATTAACTCAACTTCAACACACTTTCCATGCCATGATCACATTAAAAAAAAAGGTGTGTAGATTTGTTTTTCCCAATGTACAAGACAATCATCGTATGTGTGTGCACGCAAGGGTGTATGTGTATGTGTTTGTGTGTGTATGTGTGTAAGGGGACGAGTGGGGTGGGGTTGTTGGAGATAACTTGATCACTTCCGGTTTTTCAATTGTTTTTTTTCTTCTGTCGTCTGAAAAACGATGATAAATCAATCGACAATGATAAGAAAAAAGTCGATAAACAAAGATTGATTGATTATTTTAATGACAGATTATTTATCGATTTTTCCCAATGATTTACACCGGTTTTTTTTTGTTTTTTTTGTTAAAATTTACTAAGGTGAGTCTCGTATGGCACAGGGCTAAAATAATGAGTAAAGTTGGTGGAGTGGCCTATTGTCGGTATCAACCGGACATCGAGGTAATCTATCCTCTTTTCGCTAGCGCTAGACCACGGTTTTTTTTTGTTGAGATTGAACGCCAAACCTACCGTTAGTTCCCCACTTTACTGCATAGATCAGATTACTCTAAGCTATGTTACTCATGTGCGTTGGTAAATGACGATATCGAACCCGGAACTTTGTGATTTCAAAACGGATACTCTATCCACTAAGCTAAAACGGGTCGGTATCAACCGGACATCGAGGTAGTCTATCCTCTTTTCGCTAGCGCTAGACCACGGTTTTGTTGTTGAGATTGAACACCAAACCCACCGTCAGCTCCCCACTTTACTGCATAGATCAGATTACTCTAAGCTATGTTACTCATGTGCGTTGGTAAATGACGATATCGAACCCGGAACTTTGTGATTTCAAAACGGATGCTCTATCTACAGAGCTAAACGGGTCCTGGAAATAAGGAGGTATCAAAGAAATAGCTTGTGAGATGATATTTCTAACCATCTATCTCTATATGTCAATATTATATTTATATATTTACATAGCTTAGCCTTAACTTGGGAGCACCAAATCTTAGTTGAATTCTTCATCTAATGTCTTGCGAGAATAGGTTTATAAACATTGTTCCATCACCCCAAAAAACTTATTCATTAAGCTTAGCCTAGTCGAACATAATGTCATTTCGTAACTGATGAGAATTTCAAAAATCAACAAAATACATTTACTGGGATGACACAAGGCCATTATATTGGGGCATATATGGGGGATCAATGTGATTATCTATCTATCTATCTATCTATCTATCTATCATACATATATACAAGGCAGTTGTGTGAATCTGTATATCCGGAAGAAACTTCGAAAATAAAACAATTAACGACAAAGTAAATATATATATACAATTAAATATCACCAGGACTTGTTTTTTGAGCAAAAATAACAGAGATTTGATTTATATTTGCAAAGATGATTAAAAAATAAAATTCAAATGATAACAGCATGGATTTTTTTCTTTCATTTAATATTTTAGATAGTAGACATTAACATTTCTTTTCAGAGTAGCTGGATCAATGCAAGGTCTATTTATTTAACCTGGGGATTTAAATGGGGCATCGCAGGAGGATTCTACTCACGATTCAGTAATAATGGATCTGCGGGACTAAATTAAAAAATCCCCCTCTACCCAGTCGCTGCTAGTATATTTATAAAAGGTTATCAACCGGTTAGGACAGGAAAAACGTGTCAATGTTATTTTATCGGCAGATAACAGTGTAAACAGGGATGTTAATATTTGCATAGAATTTTTTTAAATAACAAATGATTAGTATTAAATAGAAATGATGACTTGAAACTATACAATTATCAGTATTAATCAGGAATACTTGAAACCATACAATTGTGTGCCAACAAATCACTATTATTAAATAGAAATAATTACTTGAAACCAAATAATCATTAATATCAGATAAGAATACTTGAAACAATATAACTGTGAAAATTGATTTTATTTAGCTCAGTCTGTAGAACATTCGGCTAGAAACCACAAGGTTCCTAGTTCGATACCGGTCTCCGCCAACTCAGCGTATGAGTAGCACAGTGTTCTGTGCGGTAAAGTAAGGTGCTGATGGTAGGTGTGGCGCTCCACCTCAGATGCAAAAACAATCTCCTTGGTCTAGCGCTATTTAAAAGGGGATAGACTCCCTCACCATCCCCCAGGCAACACCTGCCCCCTTGATTTAAAGGGGCAGGGTTGGGTTTATTGCCCAGCGCCTGAGGCGCCCCCTTGAGGGGAAATGCCGACGGGATCGACGCAATTTTTCACCTGCCACCCCATGAGTCTCGGCTTGTGGGTGGTCCCACATAAATAGGGCCTTTGTGCCTGACCCGTACAAGTGGGGTACGTGGAAAATATCATGTAGATATGGTCAACAGTCTTAATAATGTAAGACAATTTTATTAGTAATTGAAGGTTTAAAAGAATGAAACCATGGATAATTTGACGTAAATAATTAAGGGAATTGTGACTTGAGTAGTGATATAGTTTCAGTTACAGACAGAAAAACACACAATCTCCATTATAATAAGATATATATATATGTGTGTGTGTTGAGTACTTTTAAACGGTGTATCAAAATCTTCTGATCATCTATAAATGCTTACATGACATAAACATCAGTTATGTCAACAACCCATTTGACAAAAACCTAATTAATAAGAAAAGAAATAAGAATAATTAATTCGACAATATTTGATTTGCTTCTTCCGAAAATGTTTTCGTGTGTTTCTTCTTTGCGTCGTCATTCCATTTTGAGGATGAGTAAATGAACAAGGAAACATTAACAAAAATCAATCAATATTTCTTCTTTCTTAATCAAATATTGATTATTTACAAGTATGTGCTTCAAAGCTGCTCCCAATCTATGCTCACTCCTAACCATATATATATATATATATATTATACATCATCATCATCATCATCATCATCATCCTGTCGCGCAAGTAGCACGGATATCCATGACAATCTCTCGCCAATCTTCCCTATCATTCATTGCCTCTGAGAGTTCTTCTGCGCAGCATCCAGCATCCTCACATAGTTGGTCAATATATATATTTACCAACTCCTCCGCACGAGCAGGATACAACACAAGGTCAATTTCTTAAGCGGAGTTCAACAGGTTTGAATTCAGAGTTTTCCTTCTCCTAGACTGGTTACCTAGCCATGGTTAAAGAACCCAGTCTACTCTGCTATTTACCCATAGCTGGAAGGAGAGTAAGATTCATACCTTTCCCAAGGGTATTAGTGCTAAGTGAAATGCAATTACCACATCCAGGATTTGAACTCGGGTCGACGAGTCCATTTCCCATGACTTTAACCATTTACACCACGCGCTTCCTTGGTCAATATAGTCCTGTCTAGGCGGCCCACGCTTAGCATGCCCATGTGTGGCTTCCACTAGAGTATATCGCTTATGAGCTCGTCCTTGCTTCTCCAGCAGTGTCCCACATGGCCTAGTCCGTCTTACTCTCATGGTTTGGGAGATGGGGGGGGGGCAAGTGGCCATACAGCTGCCTCCTTGTGGGGTGCTGTTTCCACGACTTGTTTAAAACTATATATATAATTATATGTATATATTTATATTATATATATATATATGTATATATATATATAGGTATATGTATATATGTATATATGATAGTTAAATGTGGAAATACATAAATGTAGAAAATTTTTAAAAAAGTATTCCAAAAAACATGAATTTATTCTGGATGGTGAAATCGACATTAAAAGGTTTTTTTATCAAACTATTATCAAATGATTTTTAGAGGGGACCATATGACCTTTAGGCACCCTTCCGCGATCTCGACTCACTAGGACACTTTTTCTCATTTGCACGTTAAAAATCCGGTTATTTGTTCGGGGTTAGGGGCAAGGGTTCGCGATAGGGTTAGGGATTAGTTTTATAATTTAAAAAAGATCTAAAAATCGTCTGTTAACAATTAAACAGATTTGACGGTGTAAATGATAAAATGTCCCTAAGAATCGATATATATAGTATATATATATATATATATATATATATATATATATATTATATTATATAATATATATTTAATATTTAATTAATAAAATAACTAATTAAATTAAATTAAAACCTCATTAATAAACTTACGCAATTCCTGGGGGTATTATTCTGTCTGTTTTTAACCTAAACTACGTTGCTACATACGTCACGTATGTAGCGACGTAGTTTCGGTTAAAAACAGACAGAATCTTCATTATAAAATAGCTCTATAATTTTTATTGTCTATGTATGTCTTTAAATCTCAAGTAGGCCATTTTTATGAGTATTTGTTTTGCTTTTTTAGTTAAATTGATATTTTCAAGCACCAATTTCAATTCGATTCGTTAACTTTTAACGTATTTATGTATGTGAATAAATGCGTGAGATGTTGTTTCTTTTTTTCTGTTTGTTTGTTCATTCTTTAATGAAAAAAAACAAAACAAAAAAAAAAGGGTAGATATGTGTGTGTAAAGAGGAGGATAACTGATCTGATCAATATTCGATTACCTGTCCTCAATCTTTGTTGGGTGGGGTGGGTGGGTGGGGAGAGGGATCAGTTTATTCTCGTCGTCATTTGATCAACAACATCGATTGAGTTCGAGAGAAATCGTTGTTGGTGGTGCCGAAAATGACACTATTTGTGCGATAAAAATCAACTTTTGCCTGGGGCTGGCGTTTTCTTGGAATCAAAGTAAATAAAACACGTTCGTGATACCTGGGGACAGATCCTCTTACCCCAACGGGATTGAGAGAGAGAGGAGAAGAGAGAGAGAGAGAGAGAGAGAGAGAGAGAGAGAGAGAGAGAGAGAGTGTTGTTGTGTGTGTGTGTGAGAGAGAGAGATGGGGAGAGAGTGAGAGAGAGAGAGAGAGAGAGTGTGTGTGAGGTGGTTGTGAGAGAGAAGAGAGGAGAGAGAGAGGAGAGAGTGTGTGTGTGTGATTAGAGAGAAAGGGAGAGAAGAGAGAGAGTGTGTGTGTGTTGAGAGAGAGAGAGAAAGAAGGAGAGAGAAGAGGGAGAGAGAGTGTGTTGTGTGATGAGAGAGAAGAGAGAGAAGAAGAGTGTTGTGTGTGTGTATGTTGGTGGAGTGTGTGTGTGTGTGTGGTGGAGAGAGAGAGAGAGAGAGGAGAGAGAGAGAGAGAGAGAGAGAGAGAGAGAGTATGTGTGTTGTTGTGCGTAATATATATATATAACTATATATATATATATATATATAGGTGATGGTATCAAGTGTTTTCTTGATAGGATTAAACCAAAATAAAACTCAAATATATACACATAAAATTTGCGTATATATTTTTACAGATACGGAGAAGAATTATAAATTTAAAACATCAGTGAGGACGGGAATATGGTATATGAAATCTTTTAAATTATCAAAAATCAGACTGAAAGAGCAAAAAATAACGAATAAATTTATATTTTAACTAAGGTATTCATATATATATATATATATATATATATATATATATAATATATATATGGTTGTTATCTTTCCGTCTACGAAGAGATGGAGTAGTGTCTAGGGTTTTGCTTTACTTTGAACTAATTAGCCTGGGCGGGTTCAATGGAGGAATGAGCTGTTGCCCATGTAGGCAAATCCCCCCTCTCCATACTGGCGCTGTGATCCAAAGGAAATGTAAGGGACCGATGCAGTTTGGCAACAGTAGTGTCGCAGGAGTTAATTGGTAGCACTTGATTTCAGCAATCACACCACCTTTAGGGGACTCCAGCTTCCTGATCTATTTTCGGGGTTTACTCTCCTAGGCTTCCCTTGAGGGCAACAGAGGCTTATATATATATATATATATATATTATATTATATATATATATATATTATATTGATAGGAGGGCCACGGTTTGGAAGTATTCTGGACCCTAAAGAAGAGCTTAGAGATAAAAAGCTAGATGGGAGCTACACAAGAATCTTTCGCACTGCCTTGAATAAATCTTGGAAGCAGCTGTACAATAACCTGCCTCCTATTACACAAAATATTCAAGTGAGATAAAAAAAAACAAAAAAAATGGACACGATTGGAGAAGCAAGGACAGACTAATGAGTGACGTTCTCCTATGGTCACCTACAATTGAATATACCAGTGTTCACGGTGCCAACCAAAAACCTACATAAATAAACTCTGCGCTGATTCTGGTGCTGTGTAACCTCCTGGAGCGATGACGATAGCAGCACAATTGCGAAAAAGAGTAATAGAATCGTGCTTGCAGAAGCGCATATTATGTTGATCATTATATATATAAGTATAGATGAAAGAATATTGAAAACAACAGAATGCTGTTAAGTTGAAAATATTTTATATTCACATTAAGCTAATATTGAACAATATTCGATTATAAAAATCATCTCAGTCGAAAATATTGTTCAATATTAGCTATAATATGATATAAAATATTTTCACTTTAACAGCATTCTGTGTGTTTTCATATCCTTATCTATACTTATACCGTCGGATTCATTTCCTTTCTCTTAACTTAATATAATATATATATATATATATTATTATATATATATATATGTGTGTGTGTGTGTGTGTGTGTTGTGTGTATGTGTGAGTTGTGTGTGTCTGTTTTTGTTGTTTGTGTGTGTGTGGAGACAAGTGAGATGAACAAAAAATAAACTGGACACGATTGGAGAAGCAACGGACTAAAGGGCGACGTTCTCTTATAGACACCTACAATTGGAAACACCAGTGTTCACGGGCCAACAAAAACCTACATAAATCAACTCAACGCGGATTCTGGATGCTGCGCGGTAGACCTCCTGGGAGCGATGACTGATAGAGACACTTTGTGGAAAACGAGTCATAAGAATTCGTGCTTGCAGAGCGGCATAATGATGGTGATATATATATGTATATATATATATATATATATATATATTATATATATATAATATATATGTGTGTGTGTGTGTGTGTGTGTGTGTGTTGTGTTTGTGTGTGTGTGTTGAGATAGAAATGCATGGAACCATTTACACCCCCTATACCTATGGGTTAATAGGTTATATTGTTCTGACCTTCGACCTGGCCGAATTAACATACACAAACTAAGGTTCATGCTATGTTGAAGAATTCTCTTGCGGATTTCAATTCTTTTTATATACAACTAGCCGAGTAATAAATAGTCAAAGTGGGCTGAGGCATGTCATAGAATTTCATCCAGCAGGATTCCATCCTTAAGCATCACAGGTCGCTACCCACGGCCCACCGGTCGCACCATTGATGGTATTTTACCTCGCTGCAAAGGTGCAGTCGACGTATTCTACTGCCCCAGCCGACATATGGATATGAGAGTGTGTGTCTATTCATATATAGATGAGTAGATATATATTTGCGTGTATGCATACTTCTATGAAATATATGAGTGTGTGTGTGTGTGTGTGTGTGTGTGTGTCTGACGTAGAAGAGTCATTATCAAGTTTATCTCGCAGGCCATTATGATGCTAATGTGTTAAATTGATAACAAATTTTAATCGGCTATAAAATATTTCGGAGAGAATTCAAGCAAAACCCATTTTAGTTGAACGATTTTTTTTTTTTTCGTCTTCTCAAATTTGAACTTGATTTCTTCAAAAGATCAAAGATTAAAAAAAAATAAAATAAAAAAATACAAAAAAGAAATAAATAAAATTTACATGTGATTGATTTTTACGGTTATTGATCACAAATTATTGATGCAAAATTTAATTTCATTATTTACGGGAGAAAAAAAATTCTTTAAGCGCTAAATTTCAATTTTATGTCAATTAATGAAAAAAAAAAGAGCATCTAGGGTGGGGGGTGTCTGATTATCGTAAAGATATGCCAGACTAAACTAGGTTCACTAAATATTTACACCTTGATTCATGGTTGAGGTAGTTGGGTCTTTTTCTCCCCCTCCCAGTAGACAAGATTGGAGTTCGATTCCTGCTTAAAGGCTTCTTTCACGACGCTCTCGTATAATCCTCTACATATTGACTAGCATAAAAATAAATATTATACATGATATTATATATAATATATATATATATATTTATATTATATAATATATATATATATATATATATATATGTATATTGTTACAATGTGTTTTGCCACCCTGTGTGCCTTAAGCCAGTGCGCTTGTCCAGTGGAATTGGATCCTTGGTAAAGAGTCCTCCGATAATGAATCCTTTGGTTACTCTGGTAAAGTGTTCTCAGTCCTGAACTGTAGCCAGTATCAGTGTTTAAGTAATTATCAGCCACGCAGTATGGCTTGTTGATTGACCGGAGGAGTAAACCACGTCACCTTGGCTAGTCTATAAATCCAGGTGGGGAACTGAAGCACACCTTATATACACAAATATTCCAACATATATATATAGTCATATCGCTCTGTAAGCACGGATTCTCATGTATCTTTCTCGCAAATTGTATCTATCAGTCATCGCTCCCAGGAAGTCTTCCTTGCAGTATCCAGAATCTGCACAGAGTTGATTTATGTAGGTTTTTGTTGGCCCGTGAACACTGGTGTATCCAATTGTAGGAGTCCATAGGAGAACGTCACTCATTAGTCCGTTCTTGCTTCTCCAATCGTGTCCAGTTTTTTTTTGTTCATCTCACTTGAATAGTTTGTGTAATACGATGCCGGTTATCGTACAGCTGTTTTCCAGATTTTTTTCAAGGTATCGCGCAAGATCCTTCTGTAACTCCCATCTAGCTTTTTCTCTAAGCTCTTCTTTAGGTCCAGAATTCTTCTATGACGTAGCCTTAACAATACACACACACAACACACACACACACACAGAGAGAGAGAGAGAGAGGAGAGAGAGAGAGAGAGAGAGAGAGAGAGAGAGAGACACACACGCACACACCATATATATATCCTAGTTCAGATATAAATTTATTTCGGCATCTTTTACCTCTTTCAGACTAATATTTAAATAATTAGAAGATTTCATATACGGTCTTATTGATATTATTTTCCCGTCTCACTGATGTTTTATTTATAATTCTCCGTATCTGTAAAAATTTATACGCAAATCTTTCTATGTATATTGGCCGATGCCTAAAAGGGTTCAACCTCGCGGAGGGAAAGCCGCTTACTGGGAACATATGACCATCACGTCTGACACATTCGACTAACCGCCAAATTCTAACTCAGTTCCCTTTCACACACTTTGCCTTTAGCCAATCAGAAATCAGCACCTGGTTCAGTAAAAAGTCAGCTGTTATCAATAACTTATATAACGGTTAATGGTAACTTTTCATTCACAATACCGCCATTTAAATTTTACTAAACTACAGGCATAATTCGTAGGCAACCCACCAATTATGGAACAAATGTTCTCTGTCCTGAGTATGATGGTAAACTTCATCTAACGGTGAAGTTACAATTTTGGACCACTGGGGAGTGTGGA
>CM042164.1:86259407-86336907 GCA_023376005.1 Doryteuthis pealeii | reverse complement strand
ATATGAAAAAGCAAACTGGGATAGATAGATAGATAGATAGATAGATTTGAGATATATATGATTTGTTTGTTTTGTTTTGTTTTACGGCATATCAACCTCAGTGGGTCATTTAATGCCGATAAAGTTTTAAATAAATCAATTCTTAATGGATAATACAATTTTTTTATAAATAAATTTTTCTATTTAACCCATAGATGGGACCCTAACAGGTACTACCACTCCGGGTCAGAGTGGACCAAGAGCAATGGTGATGAAGGGGTGCTCCACATTCCCAAACCTCCAAAACTGGAACCTCACCATCAGATAGAGTTTAACGTCATTCCCAGGACATGTAGACCCGCAGCCACCGCCTTCTAGCACCCATATGATAAAAAGGGGTTGGGGCTTGCCATAAGGGCAATAGGGTTGGGAAAATCATATAGGTGCTAGGGCTTGACGTGATCAGCCGATTGATCGGAGGGGGCCTCTCCGACCGCCCGTCTAGCCCAAGATAGGGCCAAAGTGGAGTATTGCATGTCATGAACTGCTCATCCACCAGGGCTCTATCCTTAAGCATCACGGGTCGCCACCCACGGCCAACAGGTGGCCCCATTGGGGGAGTCTTACCCCTCTGCAGGGGTGCAGTCGGTGCATTCTAACGCCCCAGCCGACAGGGCGGAGATATATATGAACTAACTCAAATTGACATATCTTATTATAATGGAGATTGTGTGTTTTTCTGTCTGTAACCGAAACTATATTACTACTCAAGTCACAATTCCCTTAGTTATTTACGTCACATTCTCCATGATTCTATTTCTATTTAAACCGCAATTAATAATAAAACTGTTTGACATTATTAATACTGTTGGCCTTACCTAAATACTAATAACATGCAATTGTATTTATATATACAACAAAATACCAGTTTTCAGTGTAAACGTAAAGCTAATTTGCATATTGATATTAAAAACCTGATTTTAATAAAAATTGCTTGGTATTATTGATTTCTAATTGTTTGGTTTTATCTTAATGAATATGAGTAAAAATCTCTTCAATAAATCCTAAAAGAAATTCATTAACAAGAAGAAATAACTGTAATTTTATTCTTTACTTCCTATTTTAATTAATAGTTAAATTAGGAAAATTTAGCATTGAAAAACGGAAGTGATGAAAGAGTAAGTTTCAGTTGTTCTATTTTCCGATTATACCCACTCTGTTTCAAATCTTTTTATTTGAATTCTTAATTTGTTTCATTAGCCTTTCTGATTTAATCTAATATTTTATTACATTTAAACTTAAATACTTGCACCCGGAGGGTGCATATATTTGCTAGTAGATATAAGGTTGGTGCAAAATAATCGTTGATTTTAACCATCAACTTTAAACGTTAGAATTAGATTTATTTTTCGGAATCAAAATCAATTGAGCCACAGATATTTATAATAAAGAATTCTATTTATTCTGGAGTCCGGATTTGATGAAGACTCTTTGAACTGCTGCCTAGTTGTTGAAGACATCTTGAAGGAAGTTGTTAAGATGTTTAAGAGAGAGAGAGAGAGAGAGAGAGAGAGAGAGAGAGAGAGAGAGAGAGAGAGAGAGAGAGAGTGCTGACGATTTTTCACTTATGAAACTCGAGTGGTACTTGAATGTAAATGGGTATCTTTTAATATTTTAATCATATATATATATATATATATATATATATATATATTATATTTATAAGTATTAACTTACCGGTGGGTATAAGAACGATCGTTGGAAGCGCACAATATCCAGAGGTTAAGGTTGAGAAAAAACAAATACAAAGTGCTCAATACAATATATATATATATATACATATATATATATATATATATATATATATAAGGTGTTTCATTAAAGTGTCGAGATTGAAGCTGTATATACCATAATAGAAATGAAATGTGAATGGAACGTTAATTTTTTCAGAATATAAGTCAAGAAGTACAAAAAATCTCGATACTTTTTTGACACACCTTGCATATATATATATATATCCGACTAGAAATACCTGAAGAAGACCGGAGGGTATATCGGCCGAAACGTTGTACAAATAACAATGAAGATGGGGACAATAGTCCGAATAACGCTAATAATACTAATCTTCAAGCCTCATCTCAAACATTCAGAGAAATAACAATCTCTTTGTGTCCCCCAGTTCTTTGGAGACCTTAACTTTTGGATCGTACATGATGATCCTTTGTTTATAAGGATGATTATTGTTTGTTTGTTTTTTTCTTCTCGCAAATTATTTTCGTGTTTCTCTTAAATGTTATATGAAAGTGTTTGTCTTTTTTTTTTCTATCGAGATAGTTTAGTTCGTTTTTACTCCTTCATGAATGCCGGGTTATCACGTGTTAGAGATCACGTGACGTTCCCTTAGGAAACTTTTCCAAACTCCTAATGCTTTTACCAATAAAATAAACTGACAACCTGTCACATATGTGTTATCTGAATTTTTCTTCTTTCTTTTAATATCGTAATAATAAAGAACCTCAAAGTTGGGGAACACACGGCACACCTTCGATTTTGAATATTCCCCTCAACAAAGAAATGAAATATAAACACGGAAGGAAGGTGCGTCTTATGGCTTTTTTTATTAGTTCCCGCCAAAAGCTTATGCTATAATTTTTAGATACATTTGAAATATTTGTGCTGACTCATCTAAAAAAATATTTCCACAACCAACTACACGTAATTTCTTGGATCCATGGTTTTTTCCAACTGATTATGTCACATAATTTTTAATGTAAGATCCTTTGGGGATTAGTTTTTTTTGTCCATTTTAATTCATATTAAACAGTTGGGTGCGTGGTGTAATGATCAGAGTTGATTCAGAGTCAATCCGAGTTCAAATCCTGGATGAAGCTACAGTTCACATAGCGCTAATACCCTTGGGAAAGGTATGAATCCAGCTACTCTCCCTCCAGCTATGGGTAAGATAGTAGGGAGGACTGGACTCTTTAACATTGGTTAGGCAACCAGAAGGAATACTCTGAATTCAAACGTGTTAAATCCGCTTGGGTTGGTCACTACTAGAATAGGCTCAGTACTAATTAGTAATCTATTTCAAAAATAGTTTTTGCTTTGGCTATTCGTTGCCTTCTCGGTTAGCAGGTTAGTCCCACATATCTATTACTATTGAAAAGCGAAGTTGATCCTCACTGGATGCCCCACAAAAGTACCTGTTAAAAGGGGAGGGTGCCCCAGTGTGCCCAACATGCAAAGTACAACTTATAACCAAGCACATACTTCTAAATTGTAACAGACTTAAACATATCCGCGCAAATTACTATCAAGCTAGAAACCTGAAAGACATCTTTAAGAATACAAACCCTGAAAACATTTTAAATTTTATTAAAAAAAGCAACCTTTTCAACAAAATATAACAGAACATAACCAATTATCTCCATAGAACCACTACTTTAAAGTCTGAAATCCAAAATATCTTTTGATATTTCTTTTACATTTTTCATCACATTCTTGCTTTTTTTTTGCTTCTTTCTCTTCTTTCTTTCGCTATTTTTTTCTTCTTTTCAATCTTCTTCTCAGCTTCCTCTTCTTCAGACTATTTTCTTCTCTTCTTTCTTCTTCCTCTTTTTTCTTTCGTATTCATTTTAGTTTTCTACTTTTTCATTTTTATTTCTTTATCTTTTCATCATTCTTTTCTTCTCTACCTCAAATTTCCTTTTCTTCTTCATCTTCTCCCTCTTTTATTTTTCTTTCTTTGAACATTCTTTCTTTCTTTTGATGAAAGATCTTTTTCTATCATTCCGTTTTATTTTATTATTTTTTTTTTGTATTGATTCCCTAAATTATCTTGTGACTTTATGATTGGTTGTTGGTTGTGACATTTTAAACAATCGTTTTCATTTACTGGTTTATCTGAAAAGATTGATTGATGTCTCTCCTCATAACGAATCTGTTGAGCGCTTTTAAAGCAACTCGCTTTTCGAACCATTGGCCATTTTCCTTTACAGCTGGGGAATTTATTTCTGATGTCTTTACACAACAACGAACAAAATTAAAGAAAACCAAAAATGAATACCAACAAAGAGAAACCAACCAACCAAAAAGAAAAAAAAACCTTAGCATCAAATAAGATATTGACCAGTAGATAAAGAAAAGCAATAAGTATTTGTTTGTGAGAAGATCACACGAACAGGAAAATTAGTTTTTTTTCTCTCTTTCTAAAGCAGGAGTAAAAATGGCGAGTCTTTCGTAAAAAAAGAGAGTTGATTCAATTCTTCTTAGTAAGTCAACCGAATCGTTCAAGTTCAGTTTTGGGCAGAATTACTCGGGAAAATTTATTACTACCAATGAAGAATCATCCATTCATTAAAATATGGACTCTATGCTTTCCATTTCAGTCGAAATTATTCCCTCTCTCCTCTCTCTCTCTCTCTCTCTCTCTCTCTCTCTCTATATATATATATATATATATATATATATATATATATATATATATATATATATATATATATATCTGTGTGTGAAAAAAAGTGAAAGTGAATCCGACAGTATGTAATATTATGAAAAATTGAAAAACACAAGTTCATAAACGAGTAATGTTTATTACTAATAAACACACACACTTTTTTTTGGTTCTAAATAGTCGTGATTTGCAATTAAGTCAAAAATTGGTCCGTGTCTTACTTCACATTCTGTCTGTCACTTTCCCCCTCTCTATGTATATCTTGCTATGTATGCTAGTTTCCCTGTGAGAGTAAAGAGAAAGATTAGAGAGTGTGAAATATACTTTTATGTTAAGTTCCATAAGCAGCTATCTCGTAGCTTCTCAACATCTAAATTTAAATTAAGTCAAACGTTCCTTTTCCATTTTTTAATTCTCCGACCGTATTTATTTAAAAGAATTCAACTCTCTTTGCAAACTTACTTTTCCCTAATCCCAATTATCTACCCAGTGCTCAATGGGTGACCCAACAGGTCACGTGTTGTCTAATATATATATATATATATATATATATATATATATATATATATATATATATATTCACAAATGCTAAGCGTTCTGTTGGACGTCCAATCTTACGCTATAAAACAAATTGAAGGACAATTTGAAACGCTTCAATATTAACCTGAGTGCTTGGGAAAATCTAGCATCAAATCGGATAGAATGGCGTAAGATATATTTCGCTAAATTAAAGAGCTTCGAAGAAAATAGACTGAACCATTGAGATCAGCTCCGTCTACCTTTAAAACAAAAACATCTGACTCCCGCTTTAGGAAATTCCATCTGTCAGCGTTGCTTCATAGCTCGCAGCAAGGCTGGGCTGCTATCACACTCAAGGAAACAAAAAATGTCTTCTTGATAGCATGCACAACATGGGAGGAAACAAATCACTCATTGCTGACCCTCATCTATCGTTCACGATACGAGAATCCACACACACACACACACACACACACACACACACACACACATATATATAATATATATATATATGTGTAAGAATGGAAAGGGAATTGAATCCGACAATATGAGGAAAAAATGAGTAAAGAAAAGAAATGTATATGGATAAAAATGAATTTTATTGATATCACTTTTAATCGATATCACTTACACATGTGTTTCGGTCTGTTTATCAAAATGTATACGGATTTACGTTATTATTATTATTAAAATAATCAGATGGAGTTGAAATGGTTATAATAATAATAATAGGAAAAATGTATAAAATATTCCGTACACAGAGATTTTTTACGACCTTCATCAGAGTAAATTTTTATAATGTTTTGAGTAGAGATAAAAATCGTTGGAGACAAGAACAGAATTTTAAATGTTCGAAAAAAAGAATATTTTTTTGAATCATTAGGAACGCGGTTAGAGCCCGTTAAAAATTTGAAAGATTTGGTGGATGGGTATAATTTGTATTGCAAAGAATGAAATGTTATTAATAATCTTAAACTTGTTGATGTTTGAATGAAGTGTGTTTACATTGTTATTGTTTGGGAATATATATATATATATATATATATATATATATATATATATATATATATCGGTTTTGGATTAAATTTCGAACGCCCTTTCTACGATGTGGCAGTTCAGCACATTAGCCACCACTACGCTACGCCAATAAAGTTAAACAAGTAGGTGAAGAAAAACGAGACAAAATGGCGGCGATTATGATTGAATTGTTAAATAGTTTAAAGCTCATCTTCTAGCAGATATATGATAAAAAAGGGTTGGGGTTGCCATAAGGGCAACAGGATTAGGGCAATTATATAGATGCTAGGGCTTCCCGTGACCAGCCGATTGATCGGAGAGGGCCTCTCATACTAGCCTAAGTAATGACCTAAATGGAGTGTTGCGTGTCATGGACTGCTCATCCACCAAGATCTTGTCCTTAAGCATCACGGGTTGCCTCCCATAGCCTACAGGCGGCTCCATTTGGTGGGGGTCTTACCCCTCTGCAGAGGCGCAGTCAGCGTATTCGAAGGCCTCTGCCGATAGGGTTCAATAATTGTGTCAGTTCATAGATTAACATATCCTCCGTGTTCAAATGATGATTCATCATCAAAAGCAAAAAATTAAGTTCATAGATTTGAAATATGATAACCTTCTTTTCTAGCCATGAATATTCAACATTTAACCTCCCATTAATTTCGGAGATCTGACCTTTAAACATTGTCCCCCCACCCACAAACAAACTGGCCACACCCACCAAATGACCTTCACACGTTCAGATGACGCTTTAACATTCTAAAAATAGAAATCTATCATTCTATGTGCTGACAGGAATGGTCGACAATTTATTTCTAAAATATTTATTTTCTCTTTTCTTTCTTTCTTTCTTTCTTTCTTTCTTTCTTTCTTTCTTTCTTTCTCTTTCTCTCTTTCTTTCATATTAGAATAAAATTTGCTACTACTACCAAAATAAGAACAAAAAAAAAACGAAATAAAAAAAAGGCAAAAATTGCAGTGGCAGCAAAAGCCTTGTTTTAAAACTCAAGAAAAAAAAAGGCTCATTCAATGTTTCCAGCTTAGTCGGTAAAGTGTCCGGCTGGGAACCTCGAGGTTCCTGGTTCGATTCCGGCCATGACCAACACAGCGCATGAGTAGCACAGGAATCTGTGCGTTAAAGTGAGGAGCTGATGGTAGGAGTGGCGTTCCGCCTCAGACGCTAAAAACAATCTCCTTGGTCTAGCGCTAGTGAAAAGGGGATAGACTCACTCGATGTCTGGCTGATACCGACTTTAGGCCATTCCGACGACTTTACTTTTTAGAGTTGGTAAAAAAAAGGACAACAGTCCGAAAAATCAAAATAATACATATTAGGCAAATAGTTGGAAAAATTCAAAAAAATGTTCCTATCGTCATTGGCTTAAGTCGTAAGTAGGCGTCGGGGTGGCCAAGGATATTGTTTTGGAATCTGAGGCGGTGCGCCACACCTACCATCAGCTCCTCACTTTACTGTACATATCCCTGTGCTATTCATACGCAGAGTTGGTGAGGGCCGGCATCGAACCAGGAACCACCGACTGAGTTAAACCGGCCCTAAGCAGAATTAATTACAACGAAATATTTGATAACTGGAATTTGGTGGGTTGGATTTTACGGCATGTCAGCCCAATGGGTTATTTTATGCCGATGACGTTTTGTTTTATTCATACTTGTTTGGTATTCAATTAAAAAAAAACTCCACACATTTTTAAAAACATTTAAAAAATATCATTTGGATCTTTTAAACCATAAATGGGATCCTAAATGGACTGCTCAGTCACCTGGATTTCATCGATAAGCATCACGGGCCAAACACTCCATCTTAAAAAGTGTCCTAGGATGTAAATACAATACATAAAAAAAGGAAGTGTTAGCTCAAATATGGGTCCACTTGGTTTCTAAAAGAAATTATCAAAAGAAAAAACAACAAAAAAAGCACACACACATTCACACACCTAGATACATGGATTCATATAGAACAGTGGTTCTCAACTGGGGTCCACGTGGACCCCCGGGGACCATATAAAATTTTGGGGATCCAGGCAAGCAAAATGTATTTAACTATAAAAATACAATGGGATTTTAAACATCGAATGGCTATGGGGGCTCCACCAGAGTAAATATAGTTAAAAGGGGTCCATGGGTAAAAAAAAGGTTGAGAACCATTGATATAGATGAACTCATACATTTACGTATACAGACACATTCCTTTACACATATAGATACATACACTAAGCTTAGTTGTGGCATAAGACCAAATACTATGGAGTACCCAGTAAGAATATCCGTATAGCTACCTTGCTAAACATTTCGCCACGTGAGGTGGTCATGTATGGAAGAGCAATTAAAGTTAATAGATCTTCTCTTTCTCTTTTAAACATGTCGTGGGTTCTTTTATTTGTTTTCTTTGTTTAATGGCATATCAACATTTGTGGTTTATTTAATACCAATGTCATCCGATAGACGTAATATTTAACCCATATATGGGTTCATACCTTTCCTAATGGTATCAGCCGAAAAGTGAACGATACCACGAGAATCTTCTCAATAGGTGCCCTTGGAACAGCCCCCAAGAGTTTGGAGGAATTGAAAACCAAAGAAATAATCGCAACCATAAAAACAACAGCATAGTTAAGATCGGATAGAATACTCAGAAGAGTCCTGGAAACCTTTGGAGACATGCTGTCACTCAACCTCCAATGAACCACTAGTGGGCGTGAAAAACTCTCATGGAGAGGGGAAACAGAGAAAGAGAGATAGAGAAAGAGTGGGTGAGTGAGTGAATGAGTGCGCGTTGTGTGTGTGTGTGTGTGTATGTACATCCGAGAGAGAAAGAGATAGAGAGAGAGAGAGAGAAGAGAGAGAGAGAGACAGAGAGTGTGTGTGTGTGTGTGTGTGTGTGTGTTAGAGAGAGAGAGAGAGTTTGTGTGTGTGTGTGTGTGTGTGTGTGTGTGTGTGTGAGAGAGAGAGAGAAGAGAGAGAGAGAGAGAGAGAGAGAGAGAGAGAGAGAGAGAGGAATCCATGCTATCAATACCAAGAAAGACAAGTTCAAAACAAGAAAAATGAGGATACTTGTTTTAATAATTTGTAAATAATCCCGCTTAAACATAATGGTTTTAGAATTCCCAGTCATCAGCGCAAATATGAATATCATTAGTGGAGCTATATGATCTTCCCTCTGTCCCTCCTTAATGAAGGAACCGACTAAATTAGACTTTTGATTCAAATGTAATTTCTAATTAGTCCCTTCATCTCTTTCTATTTTCCATTGCTAATTTCTCTCATAAACGAATTTTCATTTGCTCTTCCTCCTGCAGACAAAAAAGTGCAACAATGGCGAAAACAAAAGACATCTGTTCTATTAATAATTAACTAATCGTCTGACCGACGCCTTTCTGCCATTTTCTATTCCTTCCCTCGTTTCTTTGTTCCTTTTTCCATTTCTTCGTCTTTTTACTTCCTTCTTTTTTTTGTCTGATTTTATCCAATTATCCTTCCCGCCTTTTTTTCTTCCAGCTTCTCTTCCCGCCTTTCTTCCTTTTTTTCTTTATCCTTTTCCCTCTCATTCTCCCTACTTCACTTCACGGCTTTTTTCTTTTTTTTCCCGCCTTTTTTCTTCCCTATTTTTCCTCTTATTCTTCCCGCCTTTTTTCTCACTACTTCTTCCTCCTTTTCTTACCGCCCTTTTCTTCCTACTTTCTTGATTTATTTTCATTTTCTATTTTTTTCTAATTCTTTCTCTTCCTACCATTTTCCCCCTACTTTTCTTTCCAACTTTTTTCTCCTCCTCTTCTCCACCTCCTCCTCCTCCTCCCCCTCTTATTATTTTCGTCTTTTCTTCATCTTTCTTTTCGTCTTTCTCTTCCCAAATTCTCTTCCCGCTTTTTTCATCCTACATTTTTATTTCTCCTAATTCTTTTTCTGTTTTAGTGAACTCTTTTATTCTTCTCGTAAATAACCAAGTTTAATTAGAATTTCATTCAAAATTAATCTTTTCGCCATGAGATTATTATTTTTTTTTTCAAAACAATTTTTCTTTTTATATTTCATTTTATTTTTGCTTTAAATATCATCTTCACTTTTGATTTATTCATTTGATCAATTTTCAATGAGTCAAAATCTTCTGCTCTAAATTGGAGGACATTTTTACACTACGAATAATTTGTTTTGTCTTGGTTGATTGGTTGGTTGGAACTTACGGCATGTCAACCCTTGTTGGGTTATTTTATGTCGAAGATTTTATTGATTTTTTGAAGCATTCAAAATCTTAAAATGTTTAACCCTTAGATGAGACCCTAGGTTTTGTGATAAAAATGGAAATTAAAAAAGAGGTTTTCGAAGTAGTTTATAAGCCACAGAATAAGGGACCAATATATATATATATATATATATATATATATATATATATATATATATATATATATATATTTGTGGTATATTCGTTTATAAGAATTGGCAGCACCGTTTCAGCCATTGTTTTGACAAGAAACGGGAGTATCGTTTCAGCCATTGTTTTTATAAGAAACGGAAGCACCGTTTCAGCCATCTTTCATTTGTAATAATAAAAAGGCGGAAGTCGTTACTCCATTAAATAACGTACAACTGGATTACTTGTTGTGTTCTTTATTCGATGAGCAAGCTGCGACAATATTGACCACGGTTTTCCATCCACGCAAACCCACAGGAATTAAATGGGTTACACGCTTACGCACACATACACACGGATTAAACACAGATTTAGGATTTCTCAACCCGTATAAATATTTCTCTATCACTAAAACTACCAGGACAAGAGGGCACGAAATGCGATCACACAATCTTCTACAATCACAAAAAAACATCAACATGGACAATGATGACAGCTAAGACACATCAATAAGCATGCCGACACATAAAACACAGACAAACAACCGCAAAAGACAAATAAACGAGTAGTTACAAAAAATAAGCAAGGAGATCCTAAGAGCGACCGTCCCCATACCACCCAACTGAGATGATACCATCAACATTAATAAAAGTATATATAGATGCCAAAAAGAACAGATCAGCCATTCTATTCGTTCTGAAGAAGGGGTAAAACATCCCCGAAATATTACGAAATAAAACAAAACTTAACATTCAAAAACTGAGTTTCTTATATTTACACCCAATGCTTCATACTAAATCCCATACATTATATATATATATATATATATATATATATATAGTTAGATGCAGTAAGATATTTTAGCTTTTATATTGAAGAATGAGGTACATAAAACATTGAGTGGATACAAATATTCAATTGCTGGTTTATTTGAGAACGAGATTGAGTAAATCCGACAAAATACGGTTGAAAATAGAGAAAAAAGTGGATATAACAACACCGCCAGATTCACAAACCTTTAGTAACAGCAATCATCACACACTAACTTACTACCAGACATCAAATTCCTTCCAAGGCAATAAATGACCCTAAAAATGTACCATACCCCACAAATTAAATTTTTTCATTCCCCTGTCTATACCATACACCCAAACCCTCCCCACTTTCCATCTTCTAGCAGCTCCCCAAATTATCTTTCAGTATAAAAGCAAACTGTAAAAAGCATTTGTCTTTACAATAAATTCTGAAGCAGCTTCACTAAATACCAACGCGAAATATCAATTGAAATTAGTTTTTTGTTGTTATATCCACTTTTTCAACCACAGTGTATATGTTATAGTTACCTTTCCTTTTGCCTTGTACGACGGCCAAGTCAGAGAAGTCTCTTTGGAATTCGCTCACTTTTCTTAGAAATCCTAAAAAGTTGTATCGACAAAATCGTTTATTTTAAATAATCGTTTTGTGTTAATAATCCTGCGTCAGAGTGGTCTGGAAGTAATGGAAATAAATGAACTACAGCCTCAACACTAGATGCAGTTTAACGTCATATCCAGACTCTCGACCACCACCTTCTATATGATAAAAACGATTGGTGGTTTGCTATCGAGCAATACCACCAGGAAACTCATATAGGTACTTAGGCTTGACATGACCAACCGATTGATCGGGGGCAGTTTCTCTGCCGGTCTATCAATCCCAAGTAAGGTCCAATATGGAGTGCTGCTTTTCAGGGATTGCCCTGCCACTAGAATTCCCTCCTTAAGAATCTTTTTTTCTTTGTTTTGGTTTCTTTCTCTAATGGCTTACCAACCGTCGTGGGTTATTTAAATCCAAATACTTCCATTTAGAACTGTACTGGTACTATTTAACGTACATCTTGGATTCACCCTAATGTCCAAACCCTCCTCACCTTGGTGACAACGTGGTAGTGTCAGGGAAATGTCACCCGGAACTCAACTTCCTGGCAGGTTCTCCCAAGGTGGATTGGTCTGTCACCAGTGGTATTAGGACCACAACCTGACTAAGGGGCTCAGATGAAAATCCAAAGGACGTTCCCATTATTGTTAGGAATCAACGGTTTTTGATGTACTTGTCACCCCGTTAGTGGAAAATTTGCGGCAAAGAAGAGTATCTCCTCCTCGTGACCAGGATATCGCTTGTTACGCTCTTCATGAATTCACCATCTCGTTCATTCGGGATACGGTGAATTCGTTGAATGAAGCCGGCTCAACCGACCTAGTGTGAATGCCGTCGTCAAAGCAACAACAACAGCAACAACAACAACAACAACAACATATCTAGGGTGTTTTTTGAGGGATCAAATAATTTGAATTGTCTCTTTTATATTTTGTATCCTTTATTTAAAAAAAAAATTGCTTCATTTATGTTTCCATGTTCGTCTTTAACAAAAAGAAAAACAGAAAAAAGATGAATATCTAATCTTCACATCTTTTCGATTTTCTTTTATTTTCCTCGAATTCATATCGAGATGGATTCTTTGAATTTCGGCTTAGATTGCAAATATTGAGAATAGAGAAATATCTTCGGGTGAAACTTAAATTTCTTTTCCGTTACCCGGGAGACTTCTACAAAAAGAAATAACGGAATTAATAACTTGACTACAGAATACACAGTTCAAACACACCACACACACACACACACACACACACACACACACACACACACACACACAGACACGCACACACACACACACACACATACACATACTCATATATATATATATATATATATATATATATATATATATATATATGAATGAAAAATATATATTTTAATATATATTTATTTGTATGAAAAAAAAAAGCCTGCAACCATTATTTTCATGGTATGTAAGCTTAATTGTTTAAGCGGAGCAATCGTCGGACAGCGAAAAACTCTTTTAAAAAATTTAAAAGATATAGACCCCTCATCCCACCAGTTATGGGTTACATAGTAGCCCTCCTGTTCTTCTACAAAGACGGATCCGGCATTAAATAACCCACGATGGTTGACATGCTATTAAAAAAAGGAAACCAAAACCAATACTAATAATTCTTAAACAATGTATTTGACCCATAGATTTTACCCCAACAGGTACTACCACTCCAAGTGAGAGTGGATCTGGGAATAATGGCTATGAAACAGTAATCGACACACTCTAAAGCTTCAAGACAGGAGTCTCACAATCAAATACAGTTTAGTGTCATAGCCAGGACATCCATTTTGGTGGAGATTTTAGCCATCTGCGGGGAATGCAGTCAGTTTATTCTAAATCCCGTTAACAGATCAGTCCGCTCTAATCGAAAGAAAAAAATCCTTAAAGAGTGGCTGGTTCTACAATGTATTCTTATAAAAAAATCATTTTCAATGCATTTTTATAGTAAAATCATTTCCAATGCATTCTATAAGAATAAAATGAAATAAAATAATTTCCAATGCTTTCTTATCCAATGCATTCTTATAGTGAAATCATTTCCAATGTATTCTTATAGTAAATCATTTTCCATTCTTATAGGAAAATCGTTTCAAATGCATTCTTATACTAATACATTTTTAATTAATTTTTATAGTAAAATCATTTTTTCTTAGTGTAAAAAGATTTTACCATAAGAATGCATTGGAATTCTTTTTTATTTTAATAATGCATTGGAAATGATTTTAGCATTAAAAATGCATTGGAATTGATTTTATTATAAGAATGTATTGCAAATGATTTTGCAGTAAGAATGTATAGTAAAATCATTTCAATGCATTTCCAATGCATTCTTATAGTGAAATCATTTCCAATGCATCTTATAGTGAAATCATTTCCAATGAATTCTTATACTAAAATCATTTCCAATGCATTCTTATAGTGAAATCATTTCAATGCATGTAAAATCATTTGCATTCTTATAGTGAAATCATTTCCAATGCATTTCCAATGCATTCTTTATGTAAAATCATTTCCAATGCATTCTTATAGTGAAATCATTTCCAATTTCCAATGCATTATCATAGTAAAATCATTTCCAATGCATTCATTCATTAATGCATTCTTATAGTGAAATCATTTCCATTATCATAGTAAAATCATTTCAATACATTCTTATACTGAAACAATTTCCAATGTATTCTTATATTAAAATTAAAAAAAATCTTCTGTATGCAGTTTACATCTTTAACTGAAGTCTTAGGCACACATACGTTCGTGCACGGTACTTTTATTTCTTTTTTTAAAGAAATACAATTTTTTTATTTATCGATATTATATTTTCGTCAGTTTTCAATAATTGAATTCCTTTTTTTCTTTGATCTTTCCTTTTCCTCATCATTTTATCTCCCCCTCCAATAAAAAATGTTTTTTTTCCTCCTCGTATACAATTCCGCATTTTCCTGCTTCCTCCTCTCCGTATCCCTGTTTTTCTATCCCCTTTTCATTATCTCTCTATTATATGACAATTTCCGGTTACACTTCCGGTACAACTGCTTCCCCTTTTTTGTTGCATTATTACTTCCTTTTCCTAATCCTTTTATTTTTTTTTATTGTTGTTCTTGTTCTCATTAGCACATCTTTTCCCCTCCTCCTCCTACTCCTCCCTACTTTCACTTTCGCTATGAACCATCCCCAACCTATAAACCTAATTTAATTCTTGTCGTTTTTATTCACCGGTGATAACGGATTGGCGATTTTTCCCCACTTTAAACGATCGACACGAATCAAATAACCGACGTTCTACGCCCCCCCTTCATCCGCCATGTTTTCATGCATTTCGACGCGGTGATTTTTGTCACGTCCATTGTAGTTTGCTGTTTCGGAAATAAGTCATTATTTCTATTTATGACGACAGCCCTCTTTTTTTCTCACCTTCTCCAATTGCCATAATTGCTGTTTTCGCTGTCGATCGGCCAGCTCTCCGATTACCACCAGTTGGCTAATTATCCTACCTCCTTCATGCATCAAGAAACATTCATCTCTCTCACTATATTTTCGTTGTTGTTTTTTGTTTGTTCTAAAACCAATATTAATAATTTTTAAACAAATGTATTTGACCCATATATTGTACCCTAACAGGTACTACCACTCCAAGTGAGAGTGCATCTGGGAGTAATGGCTATGAAATAGTTATTGACACACTACAGAGCTCCAAGACTAGAGCCTTACAATTTATAATTTACAACAAATCAACCCTTTTCGGGCAATTTAATGCCAAACGTTTGTTAAAAGTTTGTTTACAGTACTGCTGTTGCTTAAATGGTCACCCATCTAAGTATTGACCAGGCTCATAGCTGCTTAACTTTGGTGATGGTGATTGTTATGTTTTCATAGGAAATACACTCCTGGACGAGACCTCTGGACAAGGAAAATTCTGAATTCAAATCTCTAAATTCAAATAACCCGGCTTAAGAAATTGACCTCATTTCACATCCAGCTCATGCGGGGGGATGATATATATATATATATATATATATATATATATATATATATATATATATATATATATGTGTGTGTGTGTATATATATAATATATATATATATATATATATATATATATATATATATACCTTGAAGAAGGCCGTTTTTCTTGTATAGTTAAAATTTCTTTAATTTTATATTATTATTATTATTTTATTTTAAATTAGAAATAATAATAAATAAATACATGTGTACATGAATAAACTCCTGGCTAAAACACGTGTTGGTAACACAAATTAAATCAATTTTATCCATTCACCATTTTCTTTCCTTTATTTATTTATCCTTTCAATATATATATATATATATATATATATACCCTTTTCACTAGTGCTAGACCAAGAAAATTGGTTTTGGCGTCTGAGGTGGAGCGCCAAACCTAACATCAGTTCTTCACTTTATTGCACATATCACTGTGCTACTCATGCGCTGAGTTGCTGAGTTTCCATTATATATATATATATATATATATACATATGTGTGTGTGTGTGTGTGTGTCTTTCTTGGGGTTGATTGATCTTAACGGAATGTCGACCCGTTTGGGGTTATGTTATTCCAAGAGGTTAGGGAATTGCGTACGTTTTATGTTTATATTTTCTTTTGTTATATATTTTCATAAGTGTTTAGCATCAAGTATTCCCATCTAATCGATATGATTTTCAAAAAGATTTTCTTACCTTCTCCAAACGTCGTAATTGCACTTTTTGATGTCGATCGTCCAGCTCTCCGATTATTGTCAGTTGGTTAACTATACTATCACGTAGGTGTTGTATCACAGACACCTGAAGAACTGGAGGAATTCCACATCAACTGCTTCCAACGCATACTGGGCGTAAAGTGGTGGCACAAAATCCCCCGCTCAGAAATTCGAAGCAGAGCACGCATCGACCCAACTGAGACCATCCTATCGCAACTGCGCTGGTTTGGCCACACCATCCGCATGCCTGCAGACAGACTTCCCCGTAAAATACTTTTTGGCGAACTCGTCGTCATGAACCTCCGAATGCAGATGGGAATTTCCCATCAGGCACTTGCAATGTGTGTGACCGCATCTGCAAGTCGAGAGTTGGACTAACTAGCCACCAGAGGGTCCACAAATGCTGAAGACATGGAGTGACGTTTTTGTCTTTTGTGAGGGACTTCTAAAAGGACTATCACTTAGATGAAAGAAGTATTAAAATAAGGGGAAATATTTAGTAAGCAATATATAAGTGAACAGATTAATTAACGATTGCTAGATTGCATTAACAAGACTCGTAGAATTTTGTTCTCTCCTCCAAGGTTTTTTGTCAGACTTTATTTATAGGAAAAACAGACAATTCCATTCTCTTTATTTAGGTACTATATGATGGATTTTTCCTTACATAAGATATGTTATTGAAACGTTAGAGTTTAACCTTGTTTTTTGTTCTAACCTTGCCATATTTCAAGTCAAGTGTTCCCTTTTCTTTCCTCTTTTTATTTTTGTTTCTCTTTCTTTTTTCTTCCCTTATTTACCCTCTCTCTATATTTTCTTCCTTTTCATCTCCGTGTTCTTCCCTCTTTCTATTTTTTATTCCATCATTTCTGCTTTCTTTATTTTTCCTTTCCTTCTTTTTTTCTTTTCTTCCCTCTTTCTATATCTTGTTCCTTGTCTTCTTATTTCCTTATTTTCCCTATCTCTATTTTACTTTCTTTTTTCTTTGTTCCTTTTCTTCCCTCTTTTAATTTCTTTTTTCTTTCTTTTCCTTCTTCCCTTCTTCCCCCTTTATATTTCTTTCCTTTTCTTCTACTTATTCTCTTTTGTTCTCTCTCTCTCTCTCTCTCTTCTTCCCTTTCTTATCCTTTATTCCTTATTTTACCTCTCTCTATTTTACTTTCTTTTTCTTCTCCCCAATTCACTTTCCCCCTCTCTCTATTCTTGTTCCCTCTCTTCCCTTATTTCCCCTCTCTCTATTTCCCTCCTTTTTCTCCCTCTTTCTAGACCTAAATAAAGGATATTAGTTAAGATAATGTTGCCGTATTTCGTCAGATCTCTGGTACTATCCTCTAATTCTTTCGTCAGATCTTTGGTACTATCCTCTTAAATCTGAGTCTTAAATTTTTGTTCATCCCTTTCTTCTCTTCTTATCATCTTATAGTATCCATCTTCTTCCTCAGCAGATTTAATGTAATTAGTCCTTTGGCAATTATTTTATGCTGCAATTATCAGAGATTCAGTATCTCTCTTGAGATGTCCTCATTTTATCCATGTGCCAGGTTTTCTCGTGAGTAATCTCTCCAATTAGTCGCTTAAACTATCCATAGTGTTTTTCTTTCCATTTCTGTTTTCTAATTTTTGATGTTTTTTCCTGTTTGTCCATTCATTGCAATTGTGGTTAATGGCTGTTGTAATCAGTTTTTCTTTGCTCTTTTTATTGTCTTCTTATAATATCCGAATTGTCTCATCTACAATCCTCAGTGCTGGCGAGTCTTCTTCCTCTCTATTAACACATTGTTTATAAAATCTCTCGGATAGAATACCTTAAGCATTGTAAACAGTTTCCTTGTTCTTTGCTCTATCTATCGGAGTTCCTCCTATTGTTATATGATATCAAGTATTCCCCTCTAATACGCATAATTTGCAAACATATCGATGTGACTAATAAATGAGGCACTAACAGTAATACCAATCCGGTTCAGACTGGACATGGGAGTTCAGAGCTCCAGAATTGGCGTTTTTCAGGATTTTATTCCTTACGGAATTCTTGTTGAGCATTTTCTCCACGACTTATCCAAAGATTTATAGAATTTCAAGATCCGAAAATCGCCAATTCCTTTTAAATCATTAAGTCCATTTCCGAAATGAATTACTGAAATAAATGACAATGAAATTTTAAGATGGCGTTGAGTTAATACAGTTCTAAGTGACATACATCTGTAGATTGCAGGTTCAATCCTGACCAAGGTCAATAATAACACAGAATTACTTAACATAGCTTAACAGTTGTGCAGGGTCATAGTTAACGGAATGAAAATATAATCTACCCCGGTGGATTGAACAAAGGGTTCGATTCGAAGTTCCGTGAAGGCTCCCGATTACGACATGAAGGTTCCCGAGTTCCAAGAAGAAAGTTCCCGAGTTCGATAAGAAGGTTCCCGAATTCGGCAAGGAACACCTGAAGTTGGCCGAAACAATAATGATGAGGACAACTGCCTGAAAAATCCAAATCATAAAGTTCTTCCTAAATTCGTAAAAAAATGATTCTATTTCCTTTGTTAAAAGATAACTTCCCGAAGTTGTGGTCACGAAACAAGCAACAAAAATCCAACCACATTTCAATATTTTTGTTCTAAATGTCTTCAGAGTTTCTCCAAATTCTGGTTCTGTGTCTTAGGGTAACACTACGTTCTCCTAGTCGGAATGGAGAGATGTGTTAAATACGTTTGTTACTTCACTTCCTCCTGGTTGGTATGATGACGTCAACACTTCGTTATATCTTGCACTCATTTCCGAATGGAGAGATTTACGTATCAATATTGTTTACGGTACGATTATCCTTCTAATGGAGTGAATGATGTATGGATAAAGAAATATTCAATATACTTATCTCAGTACCGGAACTACATCGGAGATGGCTGGAATCCTGGTTGTTGGGCAGCTGTTCAGTTGTTGGCAATTTATGATGTCATGGAGTCTGGACGCCAACTTGGGGCTGAGGGTTATCTTACCTTGTGCCATTTGGAGGGGAGGAGGTGGTCTCATTTATCACTTCATTTCTCTATGTGTTGATTTTTCTTCTATCTCCTCCATCTTGTTGTCTAGTTGCTTATTTTTCCTGGACTTTACTTGTTTTCAATTCATTTGGAGTTTTTAGTAATAACACAAGGTCGCTTCTTTTTACTCATGAGTATTTTGTTTCCCCTAGATTACAACCTGAGAGCAAGAAATCAATTTTCACTTTCCCTCTCACCACTCCTTTCTCCTCTTCGCCACGTATCATTGGCTCATCCAATTAAACCACGCCAAATCATCACTTAAACTTTTCCGTTCCCCTGAGTTTCTGACTAAAACTTACCGTACTAATCCACACATCAGGCCAATCTCACGCTGCACTCCACGCCATTACGTAACATTAGAAGTCTAAATCTAAATCTCTTGCCAGCAATTTTGTTGTTGTTTTTCTGATTGATAGGTTGAATGATTTTAAAGGCATATCAACCCCTCCAAGGTTATTTCATGCCTAGATAATAGAAAATCCCCTACGTCGTACTTTTGTATCATCCTTTGTCGTGTATTTTTAAAGTTATTTTTGCACATGGATATATGATATCAAGTATTCCTATATAATACAAGCAATTGGAGGCGCATAGTTAATGGTTATCGTCATAGGAAAGATACTAAGCGAGTGGAGTTCAAATACTTTTGAAAGGCATGAATCCAACCTTTCTCCCTCCAACTATGGGTAAATAGCAGGACTCACAGGGCGTTTTGACCTTGGTACGGTAACCGAAGGTTAAAACTTTAAATTCAAACCTGTTAAACTCAGCTTAAAAATTGACCGTGTGTCAAATCCTGGTCGTGCGAAGGGGTTAATAAATATTTATATTATACAAATAATTTGTGAACAGATTTATTTGATCAATGCTTGGGACCCTAAAAGGTACGTACTACCACTCCGGGTCAGGGTGGATGGTATTAGTGCTATGTGAAATGTAAACAGATTCGTTCAGGATTTGAACTCGTGTCGTCGTGTCTACTTCCCTACAACAATAACCATTGCACCACAAAGTGAATATAGTTGCAATTTGAACTCGTGGAGGCACGTGGTCTAATGGTTAGAGTCGTAGGAAATGGACTCGTCAACGCGAGTTCAATTCCTGGACGGAACTGTTGGCATTTCACTTAGCGCTAATACCCTTGGGAAAGGTATGAATCCAATTCTCCCTCCAGCTATGGGTAAATAGCAGGGGAGACTGGACTCTTTAACCATGGCTAGGTAACCAGTCTAGGAGAAGGAAAACTTGAATTCAAACCTGTTAAACTCCGCTTAAGAAATTGACCTTGTGCGGAGGGGTTGGTAAATATATATATGCATAATGTTTCAGTTGAGCCCTCCGGCCTTCTTCGGGTGTTTTTGTCGGACTCGGGAACCTTCTCGAACTTTCTTGTCAAGCTCGGGAATCTTCATATCGTAATCGGGAGCATTCACAGAATTTCCAACCGAACCCTTTATTTAATCTACGGGGTAGGCTGTTCTCATTCACTAACCATGACCGGGTACAAGTGTTAAGCTGTGTTGGGTATTTTATGCTACTATCGCGCTTGGCCAGGATTGAACCTGCAACCCAGAGATGATTGTCCCTTAGAACTGTGTTAATCCAACTCCTATATCTGTTGCGCCATGTGTCTAATGACAATATAAAGATTATATTATGAAAATTAAGACAATAATCCGAATAATCCAAATTAAACAAATTATCAAGCCTCATCCAAAAAAAAAAAAAAAAAAAAGAATAAAGAAAAAAGAAAGAAAATTTTGAGAAATCATTTTCACGGCTTCCCATTTTTTTTTCACTGATAACCATTACGATATCTCACATCTCCTCTTGTGAAATGGAGGAACAGCCGATAGTAGCAACCAGACTTAGAGTCACAATCAGTTGAATAGCAGTCGTCAGTATATTCTTCTCGTGATAGAAACAGCAGCAGCAGCAGCAGCAGCAATTGAGTATCGACTAGAAGAAGAAAAAGAATGTGTTTCTATTCAATCAGCTGCGCTTATTGACCGATTTGATGGAAAAGGTTTTTTTCTTCTTTCTTTCTTTCTTTCTTTCTTTCTTTCTTTCGTTCTTTCTTTGTTGTTGTTGTAATCGTTGTTGTTGTTGTTGGAAAATTGCCTGTTCCTCGTAAATGTCTAAAACAAAGAAAGACAAAGAAAAGAAATAGATGCTCTTTTGTAAGTCGGCGTTGATGAAGAATGATTTTGTCAGGTGTGCGTCCTTAAAGCAAAGAGAGAGAGAGTTAATCCTGTGCAGTGAACGAGATTAATTGATTATCGTCTCATTAGATGAACAACTTTGATTTTCACATTCTCTGCTATTTATTATTATGGTTAACAAAAAAAAAAAAAAGCAAAAAAAAAAAAGGTAAAAAAAAAGACAAAGAAAGAAATCGGAACAGTGTTTGAATGTGTCGGAAAGGTAGAATTATTATGAAATCACAAATGAAGAAGTAAAATAACTCCGAATATCATGGTTTTAGGTAATTAACATTAATGACTGACAGACGTTTATTTTAAATTTCAATGTTTATTCACATCATCATCAGACAAAGACAATAAGAGAAAGGGATTATATATGTTATGACGTAAAAAAAGAAAATTAAGAGGGAAAATGGGAAACCAGTAAAAGAATACAGAACATAGAATTTTGGTAAATATTATCGGTCATTCTTTAAACAGGATGAGCAAAAAGAATACATTAATGAGGATACAGTATCTTTAGTATATATATCTATCTTTCTCTCTCTCAGTATATATATATATATATATATATATATATATATATATATATATATAGAATATGGAATCAGCAAGTCGAGTTCAAATCCTAGTCGAGGCTATTCGTGTCTAACTTTGACCTAGATCATTGGGAAATGGTAGGGAATACTGGATTCTTTATCTTTTAATAGGCAACCTGTCTAGAAGAAGGAAAACACAATTGAAACTAAGTTTACTCCTCCTAAAACTTGAGCTTCTGTCATATCACGCCAATGGCGGAAGATTTGCATAAATGCTATTTTGTTCTGTTTTTGCATAAGACATCTGTTAGTGTCATTATCGGAATCATTTAAATCCATTTGTAAAGGATAATTATTTTATTATATGGACTTTGAATTGGCAAAGATTGCTTTTTAATTTCAATTAATTCGTAAGTGCACCCCTAATAACATTCTATCTATCTATCTATCTATCTATCTATCTATCAAGTCTTATCAATTTATCTATCGATCTATCTATCTTAGTCTGACCATATATATATATCTATCTATCTATATATCTATATATATATATATATATATATATATATGGTAATATCTATCTATCTATCTATCTATCTATCTATCTATCAAGTCTTATCAATTTATTTATCGATCTATCTATCTTAGTCTGACCATATCTATCTATCTATCTATCCATCTATCTATCTATCTATCAGGTCATATCTATTTATCTATCGATCTATCTATCTTAGTCTGACCATATATATCTATCTATTTATCTATCTCTCAGGTCATATCTATCTATCTATCTATCTATCTATCAGGTCATATCTATCCTATCTATCTATCTATCTATTATATCTATCTATCTATCTATCTATCTAAGTCTTATCAATTTATTTATCGATCTATCTATCTTAGTCTGACATATCTATCTATCTATCTATCTATCTATCTATCTATCTATCTATCAGGTCATATCTATTTATCTATCGATCTATCTATCTTAGTCTGACCATATCTATCTATCTATTTATCTATCTCTCAGGTCATATCTATCTATCTATCTATCTATCTATCTATCTTATCTATCTATCTATCTATCTATCTATCTATCTATCTATCTATATATCTAGTCTATCTCTATCAATTTATCTATCGATCTATCTATCTTAGTCTGACCATATCTATCTATCTATTATCTATCTATCTATCTGGTCATATCTATTTATCTATCGATCTATCTATCTATCTTAGTCTGACCATATCTATCTATGTATCTAAGTCTGACCAAATGTATATATCTATCTAATTCTTGGCATATCTATCTATCACCCTATCTATCTACAACCCCCATATATATATATATATATATATATATATATATATATATATATATATAGGTAAAATAAATGTCCGCTCCTTTCCGTGTAAATATTTTTGGAGATGCCAAAAGTAATTCTGTTCAATCACGCATTGCCGTAGAAGAAAAGTCACACCTAAATCTCTGCAAACATTAATGAAATAATCACAGTCGAAAAAAAAAAAAGAATAAATAAATAAATAAATAAATAAAAGAAAAAAGAAAAGAAAAGAAAAGAAAAGGAGGCTACCATTCTTAGTTGTCACATCTGGGCACGGCAGGGTAAGTTCAAAACTCTTAGAGACCAGGAATAAGAAAAAAATACAAACTAAAAAAATAAATGAATAAATAAATAAATAAAATAAATAAGTAAAAACAAAAAAAAAACTACATTAAATTAATTAAGTCTCTTTAGAATGAAGGCGTGTACTAAAATTGTTTTCGTTTCATTTTTATCACGCACAACTGAATCACAGAAACACTCACATTCATTCACATCTAATGGGGAAGCAATGAAATGCTATTATATATTAACAATTAATCCCTTCAATAAACAAATATATTTCAAGGCCTGAGACAACTAGGACAAAAAAGGCGCACCCTGGTGGTGGAAAACGTAACACGTTTCAGTCCAATGTGTCATGATTTGCGTCTTTTAATTCTAAGGTCGAATATTCAACTCAATATAGTTAAGAAATCACACACACACACACACACACACACACACACACACACGTACTCATAGGCACACACACATACACACTACCTCTCTCTGTTATACACATAACAGTTATCGTTGGTCAGGCAACCGATTTAGGAGAAGGAAAACTTTGAATTCAATTATGTTAATTTGAGGGCCGGGTTAGCTCAGTCGGTAGAGCGTTCGGCTAGAAACCACATGGTTCCTAGTTCGATTCCGGTCCTCGTCAACTCAGCGTATGAGTAGCACAGGGATCTGTGCGGTAAAGTAAGGAGCTGATGGTAGGCGTGGCGCTCCACCTCAGATACCAAAAACAATCTCTTGTCTAGCGCTAGTGAAAAGGGGACTTTAGGCCGCCCCGACGACTTTACTTTATGTTAATGTGTACTTAAATTGTCATTGTATCGCATCCTGTATGTGACGAAGGAGTTTGGTAAATACACACACAACGATTATCGTAGGATATGAAATCGGTGACCCGAGTTCAAATCTAGGACGAATCTGTTTGAGTTTTACTTCATACGAATGACATTAGGAGAAATATAAATCAACCCCCCCCGCCCTCTTTGGTTAAACAATAGAGCAGTGTTTCTCAACCGGGGTCCATAAAGACTCCTTGGGACCATATAACATTTTTGGGTCCCGGTGTAACATAATTATGAGCAGCTTATAAATTATTAAGTTACCTGTAGTTAGAATATTTTGAATAAGGTCCGTTAGACTTAGAATAACGGGGTCCTGTGGAAAGTTACCGGACAGTCATTGGCGGTTAGTACCCTTTTTACTTGATCCCTTAAAGACGCGCCATTACATACGCGTGAGAATTAGTTTAGATTCGGCAAAGATTTCAGAGCGGGTGGACTTGTTGATCGCCGCTCTGAGCCGGTCTAACCGCGGCGGAATCATGGGAAATCATTATCATAAAACAACCAAGTCTTGTTTGCTAATTGAATATTAAAACAAGAGATGACAGCCCGATGAAATCAACAAGAAGATCAAACCCCAGCAGATGACCAGCCCAAGAAGAACATGGTGGTTAAACGAGTTAGCAGGAACCAGTAGAAACAGAAAGCAGAAGTTACCAAGTAAGACAATCAACTATCATCTAATCTATCTCTCCCCCCCCCCGTTTACCCGATGTTAAACGAGTATGTATAACACTGTCAAGCAAAAATATTTAATAAAAAATACAATAGGATTTTTTGTTGACTTTTCTGGATATAAGGTGTGTGCTAGACGCCCACTCTTATTTATAGACTGGGCGATAGTCATGTGACCATATTCTTGTCCAATCACTGGCAGTACTCTGCTACTGATATTATCATTTATACTGGCTGATTCTAATCTTAGCTCACTACTACTTGGATCTTCTTGGACGACGGACCTAAAGGATTCTATACCACAGGACTTATTGACTTACCAAAGGATTCTATATCACAGGACTTATTCACTTACCAAAGGATTCTATATCACGGGACTTATTCACTTACCAAATGATTCTTTATTCACAGGACTTATTCACTTACCAAAGGATTCTATATCACAGGACTTATTCACTTACCAAAGGATTCTATAACTCGGGACTTACTAACTTATTTACTTTAAGTTCTTTACAACTGGCCAAGGATGGCGGCCAAATACTTAACAAATACCTTACTTCCTAAATCTCTGTTTTTAAACATCAAATAGTTATGAGGTTATACCAGAACAAAATAGGAATCGAAGGGGTTTATAGGTTAAAAAAAGGCTTGTGAAGCCCTGCAGTATAACATACTGCGTTATTTAGCCTTGGTTATCCAACCATTCTAGGAGAAGGAAAACTCTGAATTCAAACGAGGTTGTAAAGCTGTTGAATCATACTGGACTGTGAGATGCCAAACTCACCTGATACTCTCCGAATACTCCTCATCTTATTTGCCTCTGTTTACAACTTGATTTTTAATGAAGATGCAACTTAGTTATCCCTTTAAACAAGAAGCGAAAAGTTGGACAAGTATTCAGAAAATATATTAACAATTAAAGTTTAATATCTATATAAATTGAAAGGGCAAAGTATTCATTAAAACATATTTTTCATTAGCTTTGCTTTGAGGCATATCAACCCTATTGGGTTATTTAATGCCAAATCCCTTTTTTATGATTTGTATGGGAATTGTTTGTAGGTAAATAGTTTTATTTTTAAACAAATTGTTTGAGTGCGAGACAATAGTTGTTAATCAATTTTCGCTTTACAGATGTACTCATTTTTTATCTATTTATCCTATAGATGGGTCCCTAACTGGTAATACCCCTCTGGTCAAAGTGAACCTGGGAGTAATGACAATGAAGAGATACTTTACACTTAGCAGGGTTCCAGAATTGGAACCTTACAATCAGATGCAGTTTAATGTCATACCTAGGACACTAAAACTCTTGAACACCACCTTCTAGCACACATATGAGTTGGGTCAGGAAATCATATAGGTGTTAGGTCTTGAAGTTACCAGCCAATTGATCGGTGGGTCCTCTGTGGTCGCTCGTTTAGCCTAAGTATGGGCCAAAGTGGAGTGTTGCAAGTAATGGACTGCTTAACCACCAGGATTATGTCCTTAAGCATCACGGGTCGCCACCAATGACCAACATGTGGCCATATGGGGGATTTTACTTCTCTTCAGAATGGTCGGTGTATTCCACAGCCTGGGTGCATGTTCAGAGATACAAGTTTGGTTTTAAGGTAAAAAAAAACCCAAAAACAACACCACTCAAAAACAACAGAAAAAAAAAAACTCAGAAAAAAACAAATAAAAAACAATTGTTGCATGTGAAGGACTGTTCAGCCACCATAATTCTATCCATAAGCATCATGGGTCACCACCCAAGGCCAACAGATGGACGCACTGGAGGGGGTAAATCTTGCTAAGCTCTAGTCGGCGTATTCTACTGCCTGGGTGGATGTTGAGGAATACAAGTTTGATTATGAGGGAAAAAAACATCTCTCCAAAAAAGAAAAGAAAACCCAAAGTCCCCCCCCAAAAAAAAGTAAAATAAAACGGATAAAAAAAAAAAAAAATAGAAATAAAACAAGTTGTTTTGCAAGAAATTATATTTATCCATTAAGTTTTGTTGCATTTTGGATTTTTTGTGGATTCTAATGTAGAAATATCGAAGATTTACACATCAATACATTCATAGTAATTACAAAACACACACTTTTTATTTATCCCCATCATATTCAGTCCTATTAATTTAATATTCAGCAATACTTAAGAGATAGATGTGAAACAAGGTCAATTTAAGCTTAACAGGGTGAATTCGAAGTTTTCTTACTCCTACTGATTGCCTAGTTAAAATGTCTAGTATATTCCTATTATTTACCCATATCTGGTGGGAGAATTGTTAGATTCGTACCTTTCGCAAGAGTATTAGCGCTATGTGAAATTCAAACAGCCTCGTCCAGGATATGAATTCGGGTCGACGAGTACATTTCCTAAGTACAATATTTAGATTATATGTTATGCATGTGTAGAAATTGTCAAGAATTACGGAATCGAATTTTTTTTCAGCTTCCAAAATGGAAGATGAGTGTTTCAGTCATCTTCGATTTTGGAAGTTTCTGAATTTTGATTAAAATAAATATAATAAAAAAATATAGATTTAAAAAGATATAGATAAATATAGATAAAAAAATTGTTTAAATATATATATATATATATATATATATATATATATATATATATATATAAGCATCAGAATTTTGATTGGTTTCTCATGTTCAGTTTAAATATTCTACGTGTTTACATCGACCCAACAATAAACATGCTAAGTTACCCAGCCTCATTAACTATCTATCTATCTATTTATCTATCTCAATCAATTCATACTTATCTCTAACTCTATCTATATATCTATCTATTTCAATCAATTCCAATCTCTCTCTCTCTCTCTCTCTCTCTCTCTCTCTCTCTCTCCCTCTCTGTCTCTATTTCAATCAATTCCTATTTATCTCTCTATCTATGCCTTCCAATAATTTCGTATCTATCTATCTCAATCACCTCCTATCTGTCAATGTATCTATCTAACTATCTATCTAATTACTTAATATATATATATATATATATATATATATATATATATATATATATATATATAGAAAACTTGAAAAGAAAAAATACACTAATATCGCCCCTGGAGGCGGGGAGAAATGTATAAATATAAAATGAATTTGGCCATGTGTCTGTCTAAATAAAAGATATACGTGATCTGAAGAAGCTCTGTGGGCCCCAGATACCCACGAGTGGAAATGGTCCATAATCATGATACCCATGGTATTTAAGGCCTTTTTATTCACAAATAGTTTTGCTCTGTTTATAATAATTTATCATTGAGCTCTCATACGGAACCTGAACTATACAACAAACTATTGGTAGGGAATAGGACCAGCCTAGAATCACCTTGTACCAAGAAACTTGGTACCACAACAAAGAAAAAAGTATATATATATATATATATATATATATATATATGTGTGTGTGTGTGTGTGTGTGTGTGTGTGTGTGTGTATGTGTGTGTGTGTGTGTGTATACATACTCAGTTATAACTTAGGAAATTTATATATCTTTAAAATTGGGTTTAAGTTTTTTTCTCATCCATAGATTCAGAGATCAGTGCTCACTTTCTTGCATATGTAAAATAGTAGTTGAAAAAATGGCTTCTTTGATCACAGCTGAAACTCCTTCCCTACTCCCATGAACCCATGCCAAATTTATATATATATATACATTTTTTTTTCAGTCTCACATCTTCGACGCCTCCGCAACAATCTCGAGGACTTCATTGTGTCTCCACGTGTAGTTTCTTAGTGCATACTCGCATCCCGTGAGAACAGAAATAGAAATATTTATTTACAGATAGATAGAATTACAACCAAATTCATGAATATTAGTATATTACATCCATAAACATTAGTATTACATTCATGAAAAATTTGTATATTACATTCACGAAAAGGTAGTGTAATTAGATTCTTGAAAATTAGTATATTACATTTGTTAGGTTGAGCTCTCTAAGTAGTTTAACTAACGAGAAGTTAAAAAAAAAATTCTAATAATAACCAAATTAACTTAAATATCAATTTAATATGTGTAATATTAAAAAAAAAAAAGAGATAGCAGCAAATACTGTAATAATAATTACTTTAAGCGCGGAAGACGATCTCTACATAATGTTATTTGAAATTATAAGTGTTTTTTTAGTTTCTTTTTAAATGAGTATTTAGTTAGAGAAGTTTTAATGTCCATGGTTAATGTATTCCATAGTTTTGCACCATGATAGCGAATTGATTTTATTCCATAAAGCTGACTATTGCATTAAAGCAAAAACATTGGTTCAAACCCAGGTATGAGCATGCATAAATCTTTCTCGCTCTCTATTCTACATATATACAATAGTATACCAATTCTTAATTATTTCATTTTTCCTGGAATATCAATGTCTCTTTTCCTGGAATGAGAACCATTTTTATATGTGAATTTCTTCATGTTCGCCAATGCTAAGAGTTTCGTGCATTTGCTAATTAATTATAAATCTTAAGTGGAAAAAGTATTGGATCTTACAAACACATATCCGTTAAGATTATTTCCTTTACTTATATCAGTAGTATAATAGGCAAGACCGCAAAAATCGTATAATTTTCTCTTACCCTTTCCAGTCGTTAGAGGTAACACGCCATTTGTGTTTCTTGTTCGTTAGGACTAAGAAGCTTTGCCCCCATAGGTATTCAGTGTACCAGATACACTAGCAAATCTTAAACTTCAGGCTTCATATGGGTCATACGCACCAGTTGCTTCTTTTGTCTTCAAGGCAGGGTCGCCGTCTCCCACATTCGATGTACCTGTTACGTGATGGCTGTTTCAAAACATTAAGTAAGGACTTTTATTCTCGATTCAATAACCCCAAGATGATCTTCAAATGACTCTTCTCTTATTGGGACATTTTTTTACACACATATATTCTTTGTATTCTTCTATCCTGTTATGGATTATTTCTGTTATTTGTTCAGACAATAAAGTCTAATCGTTATCACTTTCGTCGAGATTCGTTCTCTCTCTCTCCATATATATATATATATATATATATATATATGAAGTCTAACTGATGATTAATCGATCGGGTTTCGTCCCGGCTGGACTTAGCCTGCTAGCCACACTGGCGATACGGGATACGTCGAAACACCGTGTATATAGATACTAAGGAAGCGCGTGGTGCAATGGTTAAAGTCTTGGGAAATGGACTCGTCGCCCCGAGTTCAAATCCTGGACGTGGTAATTGCAATTCACTTAACGCTAATACCCTTGGGAAAGGTATGAATCCTACACTCCCTCCAGCTATGGGTAAATACTAGGGCAGAAATGGGCTCTTTAACCATGGTTAGGCAACCGATCTAGGATAAGGAAAACTCTGAATTCAAACCTGATAAACTCCGCTTAAGAAATTGACTTTGTGTCGCATCCTGCTCGTTCGGAGGGGTTGGTAAATATATATATATGGATAACTATCAATATATATATATATATATACATACCGTTTGAGGAAATGATCGTAAACTCAAGCATCATTCATCGACAGGACTTTAATTCAAAGAGATTAAGCCACTTAAAGGATTTCGTTTTCTTTATAAGAAGCTTGCGCGTGTGTGTGCGCGCGTACGTGTGCGTGCGTGTGTGCGTGTGTGTATGCGTGTGTGCGCGCTCGCGCGTATGTATGTGTGTGTCTTAAGATTAGAGACAGAGAAAGAGGGATAATTCAATGACATTATATTTAATTTTTCTTTTTATTAGCTAAATTTCAATTAAATGTCATTCAAGTCCCCCCACCACCACCAATTCCCCACCACCACCACCCCCATCACATCACACCGTATTATTGTTATTATTATTTCACTCGTTAAGACTTTTTCACACTCACCTTAGCTGGTGGTCTTTCATTGGAAGCTGAAAGCAGCAAGTCTCCTCAAATCTAGTCAAGTCTCCATGACTCTTCAAATATTATTATTATTATTATTATTATTATTATTATTATTATTATTATTATTATTATCTTCTCCTTTTGAGTTTTCACATCAGTGTTAGCTGATGGTCTTTCACTGGTGTCTGAGTGACAGCAAGTCTCCTCAGGTCTCCAGAACTCTTCTGAGTATTCTGGCAGATTGCAGAAGTGCAGTTCTGAATGGTCTCAATCCTTCCTCTGATTTCCAAACTTTCCAAACCGTTTTCCAATCCTTTTGGGACCGTTCCAAGTGCACCAACTACAATTGGTATCACTTTGACTTTTATATTCCACAACTTTTTCAGTTCTCTGGCAAGGTCCAGATATTTGTCTATTTTTTCATTTTCCTTTAACTTCACCCTCTGATCTGCTGGAACTGCAAAATCCACCAGTAGACAGGTTCTTTTTTTTTTGTTTATCAACACTAGGTCTATTATTATTATTATTATTATTATAGTTTTTCACGCCAGCGTTAGCTGATGTTATTACCTGGAGTCCGAGTAACAACAAGTCTCCTTAGGTCTCCAGGACTCTTCTGAGTATTCTGGCCGATTGTAGCAATGCAGTGGTCTGGATGCTCTCAATTCTTCCTCTGATTTCCAGTTCTTCCAGTCTTTTTCGAAGCTTTTAGGGACCGTTCTTAGTGCACCAACTACAATTGGTATAAATTTGACCCTCATATTCCACAGCTTTTTCAATTCTCTGGCAAGATCCAGGTATATGTCTATATTTTATTTTTCTTTCATCTTCACTCTTTTTTTAATCAATACTAGGTCTGGTCTTCGGGCTGGGATAAGGGGATCCGTCTCTATCTTGAAGTCCCAAAGAATTTTATGCGTTTCATTCTCAAGAACAGATTCTGGTTTATGCATATACCATTTGTTGTATGGCCAAAATTTAATATTTTTGCATAATTCCCAGTGGATTACCTTCCCAACCCTGTCGGGCTTAGCTTTGTATTCCCGTTGTGCTAGTTTGCGACATTCGCTTAGTACATGGTTTATGATCTCATCTCTGTCCCCGCACAGTCTACATTTACTGTTTTGTAGTGTCTTGTCTATTTTTGCTTTGATATACATTATTTTGTGCAGCAATTATTAGTGATTAAGTTTCTCTCTTGAGGTTCCCTCTTCTCAGCCATATCCAAGTCTTTTCATGTATAACCTTTCCAATTTGTCGTTTGAAATATCTATATAACTGTTTTTTTTTTCCTGTCAGGTGGTTTTTCTCTGGAGTCTGAGTTTTCTATCCGATATCAAAAGTTACACCAATCTCTTTCATATAAATGCTTATGGGAAACATTCTAAGAGCAACAATTACAATGGGCCGGGTTAGCTCAGTCGGTAGAGCGTTCGGCTAGAAACCACAATGTTCCTAGTTCGATACCGGTCCTCGCCAAATCAGCGTATGAGTAGCACAGGGGTCTGTGCGGTAATGTAAGGAGCTGATGGTAGGTGTGGCGCTCCACCTCAGACGCTAAAACAATCTCCTTGGTCTAGCGCAAGTGAAAAGGGATAGAATCCCTCGCTGATTGGCTGATACCGACTTTAGGCAGCCCCGACGACATTACATTACTTACATTACGGTAGAATAGAAACCAAGAAACCAAGAGGTCCAGAAGAAAGCGACGGCAACAGAGCACTGGCACATCGACATCTTCATGGACAGCCTTCATATGCGACATCTGTGGTCGGGGCTGTTTTTCGAACATCGGCCTTCATTGTCACAGAAGGCGCTGTAACATCAGGGACACGAGACACATATAGTCTTCCGAGACTACAATGACGATGCACGATAGAGTCGAAATTAAAAATAACGGTAATTCTGAATTTACAGGTCTTTGGTCTTTCACTGTGACGATTGCTGTTTGGTCTGTTAGGTTCGAAGGAGCAGTAGATGAACACGGAATTTAAGAGTTCTAGTTTAGGTTTTTGAAAGAGGCAGACTTCTTTTCATGTTGATTATTTCTTCAGCGTGAGATGGTTAACTTAGGTTAAATAAAAACTTCTGAAAAATATCCAAATATTTGTGTCCGTTACTAAAAACAACAACGAACATAGACATAAAGAAGTCCCTAGAAGTCTCAAGAGAGCAGATAAGAAGAACAGAGAGATTCAGTCAAGATAGCAAGATAGATAACAATCGTCCCAACCAGAATAGAAGAGACCGCATAGTAGGCTAGACGAGCTGGCCAAGAAGATAGAATAAGATAAGTACAATATGAAGAGGAAAAGAACTATACAACACAATTACTATTACTGTCACCACATTTGCCACAGTTCTCAGTAGTTCTCTTTCTTTTATTTTAACTCTTTGGTCCTCTGGAATAGTAAATTTCACTAGATAAGTATGGCAAAATCATTGGAATTAATAACAAACTTCAAAAGATTAAACCTACCATTGTAGAATGGAACTTAAAATACAACAACAATAGACGAGAAAAGGTTGTGCTGAACTGCCTTCGCATAGACCACATCTACATCACCCATCATCATTTACTAGAGGGCACAGAATCTCCAATATACACAACATGCCAAGAGAGATTAGCAGTGAAATACATACAGTTAGAGTGTGTAGACTTTGATCTAGTGCGAACAAAATACTATCAAGCAAATAATTTGAAAAAATTTTCACGAGACCATCCATGATTTTACATTTCCTGAAAGAAGTTGGATTGTACTTAAAAATATGAATAATTGAACAATAGTTAAAATCTCTCTCTATATATACACATTTTTTCCTATCAAACTATCACTACGAATCAAAAACTTAGTTGGCATTAAATGACCCAGCGCGGTTGATATGCCGTAAAACAAACCAAACCAAATCTTTTGTTAATTGATACTATTTACCGAGGATTAAGTAATCCATTTCTATCCCATCCAGTTGACTGGGGCTGTAGAATACACTGACAGATAATATCTGCAGAGGGGTAAAAATCCCCCAATGGGGCCGCCTGATGGCCGTGGGTAGGGACCCGTGATGCTTAAGAACGGAATCCTGGTGGTTCATGACATGCAATACTTCACTTTGGCTCTTATTTAGGCTAGATGGGAGGTCGAAGAGGCCTCCTCCGATCAACCGGCAGATCACATCGAGCCCTAGCACCTATATGATTGTCACGACCCTGTTGCGCCTATGGTGACCCCACCAAATCCTTTTTATCAGAAATGTGTTAGAGGCAGTGTGTGAGGGTCTTAGTGTACTGGGTAGTACGTTAAACTGAAGTTCCAAATCTGGAGGTTTGGGGGAATGTATAGTACTCCTTTATTGCCCATACTCTCACGTTCATTCTGATTCTGATAGGATATATATATATATATATATATATATATATATATATATATTATATATCACTTATATATATATATTATATATATATATATATATTATATATATATATATATATAGTGATGTTCAAAATTTGCCAAGGGAGATAATAATTCTTTTTTCATTTCTTAATTTTAAAACAATTACCAAAAATCAGGGAAATGGCCAATTTTAATGAACTTTTCACCAAATTATTCTTCAACGACTTCATTTTATAACGATTACCTTATTTTATTAAAAAAACTATTTAATCTATGGATTAAACAGATAAAAAATGAGCCGTTTTTACGGCTCATTTTTTATCTGTTTAATCCATAGATGTTTAAAAAAAAATTAATATCCTTTAAGAAAGAATAAAAAAAAACATAAAAACATAAACAATGGTCGACATCCAATCAACCAAACAAGCAACACATTAGACCCCCACCCAGCACAAAACATGTACCCATTGTGATCTTTGTTGGTAAATGGTTTCGGTGTTATCGTTAATAAACTGCATTTAGTGGTGAGGTTTCAATTATGGAGTTCTTTGGGGTGTTGAGTACCCCTTCCAGGTCCATTCTTCCTTGAGTGGCAGTTCTTGTTAGGGAGACATCTATGGATTAAATAGATAATAATAAATAAATAAAACTTTACTTTAAAAATTGAATATCCAACGAGAATGCATAAAACAAAAACGTCAACGGTATAGAATAATGCAAGGGTTTACATGCCATAATCTACAAACCATGATGGCCCTCTTGCGATTGGACCAAATTCAATAAATGCATCAATCACTCTTATTAATATTCGTGTTCCTTAAAAAGTTCGACCATTATTATTTTACAACACCCTCTGATCAAATATGAGTCCGTCCAAATCGTCCAAGATGAAATGCAAAAATGTAAATCTGATTATCTGGTGTTATTCATCTGCCGAATTCTTATTTCTTATGAGTGTCGTCACCTCAGCTTAATAATAGACCATTCCGTTTTGATTATAAAGAAACAGAGGAGAAAAAGGACATGCTAATCAGAAAAAAATATAATAAGAAAGAAAGAAAGAGAGTAGGGGAATATTAGAGAGAGGGTGGTGAGTGTGCCGAAGTGATAATGCTAACCTGTTTCAATCGAACATTATGAAAAGATGAAAAGAAGGAAAGAAAGAAAAAAAAGTTTAAGGAAAGAAGAAAAATTGAGTGAGAAGAGAGTTAAATCAAGATTATTATACTTTTTACATATTGAACTATTTTGCAATAGCTCTGAAGTGAACATATCAAACGTTGTAATAATTAAATTATCCTACTGTGGTATATCCACAGTTCCTGCTAGTAAAATATCAATTCATTCCAACATCGAGGCGTTTATTTAACAAAACAGAACGTATATAAATCCAGACTTGTAGCTTTATCACGAAGTAATTAAATTTTATCTGCGGACAAAACGTGGGTTCAAATCTGACCGGGGGGTAGGTGTGTCATTTAGTTTTTAAATTCTATTTGATGTACATCAAGATTAAAAATGAAAGTCATCACGAAACATTGGAAACATTTGGAAGCATCGAGATATCAATGGCATTTAAAATAGTTTCTTTCTTTCTTTTTTTTACCGGCAGAAGCATAAGATTTTCGCCGTCTTCTTACGGTGATAAAAGAGGCACGATGTGTAATGGTTACCGTCGTGTGAAATGGAGACGGCGAGACGAGTTTAAATCCTGGACAAGACTGTTTGCATTTCCCATAGCGCTAATACACTTGGAAAAAGTATGAATCCAAGTATTCCGCAGCTATGAGTAAATAACAGGACAGACTGGGCTCTTTAACTTTGGTACAAAAACCAGTATAGGAGAGAAAACTTTTGAATTAAAATTTCATTAAAATCCGCTAAATAAGTTGACCTTGTGTCAGTCTTACTCGTGCAGAGGGGTTGGGAAATATATAAAATGATGAAACATAAAAACAAACAAACAGGCTTAGTTTTTAATAAATTTTCTTGAGCGTTTAATTTGCACTCACGGGGATTGAACTCATATCCATAGAGTTTAATGATTCAATTTGGTAACTATTGCTCTGATATGATAAACCGGGATTATTCCAAGCTGTACCAGTATTAGTGTCACTGTATGGCTGCATAAAATATTAAAATAACCTTTTTAGGGTATTGAATTTATATTTTTGTATTTTTTTTTGTTTTTCTGTATATTCTTCAGGATATTGTTACATATTAATTGGATCCCTATTACTTTTTAAGGTAGTATAGAAATCCTTATGGCGATCAGTACAGCTGATGGCCTTGAGAGTGAGTGACAATGCTTGACCTCACTCTCACCTTGCTTTCTGGGGATAGAATCGTAAGAACGGAACCCCGATAGAAAGCCCCCTTCCGGTTTAAGGTGTAAGCAACTCAGAGTTGCAGTTAGTCAGTTGCAGAGTTAGAAGCTAGCAAGATGTGACTCTCCGCGCGCATTTGTCTGGCCTGGGGTTCATGAATAAAGTAACATCATTGTAAATCGAAGTCTTGTTGTTATTACTAAAAGCTAACAATGACACAAGACTTCTGATAAGAAATGGTCCCCAACAGAACCAGACACGGAACCCCCAATAGAAGACCAGACCAAGATAGAAGACTAGACGATCAGAAGACGGCCGGAAGAATAGACCAGAGTAAGACGTAAGAAGTATATAACATAATATATCTATTTGGTACCGTGACGAACGGCTACGTTACAATATGATCTTTCAAGAAATATAAAAAGGACAAGGAATTTTTTTTTCAAATGGTCAAATTGATCAAAAATATTTTTCAAGTTTTTTTAATAAAATAAGTAATCGTTATAAAATTAAGTCCATGAAGAATAATTTTGTGAAAATTTCATTAAAATTGGACATTTCCCTGATTTTTGGTAATTGTTTCAAAATTAAGAAATGAAAAAAAAATTATTATCTTCTCTTGGCAAATTTTGAACATCACTATATATATATATATATATATATATACATATATATACATATATATAATATACATATATATATATACATATATATATATGTTCAATATATATATATATATATATATATATATATATATATATATATCCTTTCATTTGGTGATATCCTTCGCCGAGTACGAAATCAATTTCTTTTAGTTATTGTAAATATATTTCACTGATATATATATATATATATATATATATATATATATATATATATATATATTCACAGATAAGATAAAGAGCAAAAATGTTTCCAAACTGTAGACGTGTTAGTGAAACTGTATGTCTGCACCTCTTGAACTCTAGCGACAAACTTATAGAAAAATCTAGATGTAAACTACACAAGGATACTACGTGTTCTCTTTTTACAAATCCTGCAAGCAGCACCCCACAATAAAGCAGCTGCACGGCCACTTGCCTCCTATTACACAAACAATCCAAGTAAGACAAAGAAGAGATGCTGGATATTACTGTATGCTATTCATGTTCCTGACACTAATACATTATTCTGTGTACTAGACATGAGACTTTGATGAGTTGTGGTGCACCTGAGCACTGTACACATTCATGTATATTATTACTGTATGCTATTCATGTTCCTGACACTAATACATTATTCTGTGTACTAGAAGTAAGAGTAAACTGATAAATGACGTACTTCTGTATACACCAAAAATAGACACACCAGTGTAGGTTGATCAGAAAAAAAAACAATATCAATCTGATGTGTACGTATTCTAGATGCCACATGGAAGACCTGCTATTGCCGATGGCCGATAGGGACGTTTGACGAGAGAAATATTTGAATGTCGTTCTGCAATTTTTATGTTCGGTATAGTTTGGTTATTTTGTTTAATGGCATATCACCCTTTATGGGTTATCTAATGCCAAAACCACCCTAGAAGAGTAGTGATACTATTTAACCAACAGTTTGGGATAATAATGGGGTTTCTACCTTTCCCTAGTATATTAGCCCGAACGTGAATGTGATAACGCAACTGGAGTTCGAAATCGCTTCCTACTATGTCACAGTCCAGCACGTTAGACACTACTCCACGGGGACTCACAAAATTATTCAGGAAAGGATTAATTTTGTATTTAAATAAAATCAGCTATTATTTCTAAACAGCCTAATGTAATATTAACATCTTTCTTTCTTTCTTTCTTTCTTTCTTTCTTTCTATTCCCCATATTAAATTTGATGCATATCTTTCTCTCTCTTATTCAATCTGTTTATATCGATCTGTCGATTTCTCTTTATATCTATCAACTGATCGAAGATTCCATATACTCACTTGTGCACAAACAACACTTCCTACCCGACCTCGAGCAATGGCCTCCCTCATCCAATCAGTGCCCTATCCATCATCCCTGACTCTCATGGAAATCTAACACAATTTCAGGAATTGCTCCCCCTCACTCCCTCTCCCCCTCTCTCTCTCTCCCCCCCTCTCTCTCTGTCTGTCTTTCCTTTTGATCAGTTGTACCTGATTAGAAATTCAATCTGATTAGAGATGAAGATTGTCTCTTCTCTCATCGATGGAATCAACTTCTCAAATGAAATATGACACCGATATTTTATTGGGTGAATCATTTTCATTTAAATTGTTTTGATTTTAATGGATGAAAAGTGAAACTAGAAAAAGAAATGTTATTTCTGATTTCCGGACAACTTTCGTTTATTGGCAGCATTTGAGGAAACAACAGGTTAGGTCGATTTTGGAACCGTCGACTTCGACAAGTCCAGCAAGTTTAGGTTTGTTATATGATAAGAACTGACAGATATAGCCACCATATTTATTACAGCGTTGAGGCTTTGATTTGAAAGGAGGGATGACGTGTTAATAGTAATCGTAAAATACTTATCTTCTATTCTTGTTCTGTTTTACTTCTCAAAGCTGGAATCTGGTTGTTGAATCTGATGTTGGGTTGGATGGCATTCTTTGTTGTTTGAGTCTGGAACAACTTGGGATTCGCTTGAAGATATCTTGTCTGGTGTCGTTTATTTTTTTTGTTCTTTGTTTTCTTTGTTTCTTTTTTCAATTTTTCTTTCTCTGTTTTCTTTCTTTTTTTTCGTTATCCTTTTTTTGTCTTTCCTTTTTCTCTTTCGTTTTTCTCTTTCTTTCCTGTTTCTGGGGTAACCTTTAAAAATCACAACACTTTGATTTTGAAACTGCCCCTGCCTCCGAAAATTAGTTGTCTGTACCATTTCCCATGATTTAAGCATCAAAGAAACTCCCTTTGCTCAACTAGATTTAAATCATAGGAAGAAAGGGTCATTCTATAAATGAGCACACAACTATTAGAGATTCTAAATCTCCAATACTGAAAAAAATAGATTAAAACCTTCTAGCACATCACTATACTTACGTAACCACCCCCGTAGTTGAATTGATACCTCTATACCACAAGTTTCAGAAGTAGGGGGTTAGAACTTGGGCAGCAATATCATGACGAAAATTTACAATTCATGGTATCATGTTGTAATGTGGGAAGCTGATGGTAGGTTTGGCACTCCATCTCTTTTGAATTGAAGTTCCTGAAATTGAACTCTTTTCAAAAAAAAAAAAAATTTCGAAAATTAAATATTTTTAAGCAAAAAAATTTTCATTTCCAATGCATTTTTTCAATGATTCCATTTCCAATGGATTCTTATATTTGTAAATGCATTTTTAAATGCATTTTTTATAGTAATATTTCCAATGCATTTTTATAGTAACATTTGTGTCAGTGCTACAGTATAGCTGCACCACTTGGATTCTAACGAAGTGTTTCGAGAAAAAAGATAGATGTAACTTACACATGCTGCATGCTGTCTTAAATAAATCTATGATGCAGCACCAGAGAGATCAAATTTGTAAACAACTGACGATCATTGCTTCATTACGCTAGCGGTGAAAGTCAATTAAAGTCGCCCCTATAGAGCTCTACAGGTTTTGCGAGCATACAATAAGTAATCCAAAGACACCGTGTTTCGATGTTTCACGTCTCATCAGTGTGGCTAGACTCGGCGACTACTTCTGACCAGTAGCGAAACCCGACTGACTTTTCATATATATATATATGTATATATATAACATACCAAACTTGTTGGTAAACCCTTGCGGTTTGATTGTAAACGTATATACTACCAAACATCACCCGCGGAGAAAAATATTTTTGAAAAAAAAAAAAGAAAAAAAGACCTAGATAGTCGTACGAACCGAAAATAATCGGTTGGTACTATAATACTTGGCAGAAAAAACAAAAACAATTTATATATATATATATATATATATATATATATATATATATATATATATATATATACCGCCAGGATATTCTAAAGCTAAAAAGTAAAGAGTGCTCAATACCTAAGTAGTCAGATCTTTGCCCTGAACAGCACTAAGCGAAACTTTTTGTAGGTATATCTGACTCATTAGGTTTAACTTTATATATATATATATATATATATATATATATATATATATATATATCATGTCGCGCAAGTAGGACGGATATCCATGACAATCTCTCGCCAACCCTCCCTATCACTCATTGCCCCCGGGAGCTCCTCTGTGCAGCACCCAGAATCCTAACATAGTTGGTCAATAGATGTCCTGGCTGGGCGGCCCACACTAGCACGCCAATGTGTTGGCTTCCACAGGAGTATGTCGCTTATGAGCTCGTCCTTGCTTCTCCAGCAATGTCCCGCTGCCTAGTCCGTCTCACTCGGATGGTTTGGGAGATGGGGGGAAAGTGGCCATACAGCGTTCTTGTGCAGGTCCCATCTAGCTTATTTTCAAGACGCTTCGTTAGGGTCCAGGTGGTACATCCATACAGCAGTAATGATATAACCACAGCCTGGAAGAATTGTCGCTTTAGCTTATATATATATATATATATATATATATATATATATATATATATATATAAGATCTAGTTATGGATATCTGCTCAGCCTGACAATGATAAAATACGTTTGCTTTGATTGGGAATTTGACTGAATAAGGAGAAGGGTCGCGAGTATGAGTAAAAGTGCTGACTCCTTTGGGTCTGAGATGTTTTGAAACTATAGAAGACTTCTTTTCTCAAATTGCAACGGTTGGGGGACAGAGATTTTGCCCGAACAGTTCGATTAGGAAACAATTTTAGCCACCACAGCCGAAATAGTAAGAAACGGGAAAAGAAGTTATAAAACTTCGTTAATAAAAACACAAGAAAAACTCGTCGGAAATCTCGCGAGATTTAGGTTAATTACCCATGGTGACCATAAATGAGTCTCTATATCGGTGGAGAGACAAGGGATTTTTTTTCTTTTTCTAGTAAGAGAGAAAGATGAAAGACAAAAACCACCTCACTCAATCACTCAGTTTGTTGTGGAAAGAATTGTTGTATTGTCGATTCAGCCTAACCGGCCTCGTTCTTAGTTTTCCCGCTAGAGGGCGCTGCGTCGAATTAATTGTTTCCCGCCTTAGAAACGACAGTTGCAGTGATATCGCTGGCCAAGCAGACAGCATTATGTCGGCATCTGGGGAAATAAGTCGGTATTGTTAGTTATGAAGACCGCAGAATTGATCAGTAAAAAGAAGAGACTGGGAGCGTGTCTATTTCCGTGGGGTACGGACGATCGTCGGGAGGCGTAGAAAATAAAATTATATATACGAGTTCTAATTTCAGACGAGACTTCTTCTATTCGCTTCACATTGATTCCATATAAAGGCATGAAACAAATTATCCCTACATTGTACATCTATCATCAAATATCTTGAAGTAATCATAAGTATAAATTATGTGACTTTATGGGCTGGTTTAGCTCAGTTGGTAAAACATCGGCCTGAGAACCACGAGCTCCCGGGTTCGATACCGGCGCTCGCTGACTCAGTTCCTGAGTATCATAACTTTGATCTCTGTGGTAATGTGGGAAGCTGATGGTAGGTTTGGCACTCCATCTCGGATGCCAAAACAATATTCCTGGTCTAGTGCTAGGGAAAAGAGGATAGACACCTCACTGTCCGACTGAAAGCGACAAGAGAATGCTCCGCCGAATTTACTGTTTGTGTTTGCAGGATTTACGGATGCTATTTATCGCTAAAAAGAAAAATAAGGAAAGAAGAAAATTACAATAAAATATGAAAAAAAGAAGGAAAGAAAGAAGGAAATCAATAAGAATGAGATAAAAAAAGAAAGTAATGAAGAAAGAAAGAAAATGGTAAAAACCAAAAAAAGAGAGAACATAATTAAACATTAAGAATAATAAGAAAGAAAAAAGAAAGACGGTAATAACCAAAAAGGAAGAAAGAAAGTAAGAAGAAGGTAATAACCAAGAAAGAAGAAAAGTGTGAGAGAGAGAGAGAGAGAGAGAGAGAGAGAGAGAGAGAGAGAGAGAGAGAGTTAACAATCAGGAAAAAACAAAAGAAAGAAAGAAAGAAGGTAATAACCAAGAAAGAAGTAAAAAGGTAACAACCAAAAAGAAAGAAAGAAAGAAAGAAAGTAACAACCAGGAAAAAGAAAAAAGAAAGTGATAACCAAGAAAGAAAGAAAGAAAGAAAGAAAGAAAGTAACAACCAGGAAAAAGAAAAAAGAAAGAAGGTGATAACAAGAAGAAAGAAAGAAGAAAGAAAGAAAGAATAAAGATAACAATCAGGAAAAAAAGCAAAAGAAAACAAAGAAACTAACAACCAAGAAAGAAAGAGAAAAGATGATATAACCCAGCAAAAAGGTGGAGAGTAATTCTTATAATAAAATTAGGAAATGCATGGATCTGATATTCTAATTTAAATGATCACCAGGTAAGTAATGTCTGTTTATTAGAATGGAAAGAGGATGTGATTGTTGGAAGATAAGCCAGCTTTATTGGGCGGGAAAATGCTGATATTTCAAAATCCATTGTTAATCACGACACAACTAGACTGAATGACTGCAAGAGTTATGCCCCTTTGGCGATAGAGTTTTGTATTTTCTTCCATTTTTCTTTACGCGGAAGTTTTGAGATTTTGTTAATCGTGGAAACAAATGATAGAAATGACGGCAAAATATACTTGTAGGAAAATATCGGCGAAAATTTTAAAAAAAGGAAAAAAAAAATAAACGCAGATCTGAACATTCAAACTGGTTTTGACAAATGCAGAAACGACGTGTGATATTGCAACAGTATATATATTTACCAACCCCTCCGCACGAGCAGGATGTGACACAAGGTCAATTTCTTAAGCGGAGTTTTGAATTCAGAGTTTTCCTTCACCTAGACCGGTTGCCTAACCAAGGTTAAAGAGCCCAGTCTGCCCTACTATTTATCCATAGCTGGAGGGAGAGTTGGATTCATACCTTTCCCAAGGGTATTAGCGCTAAGTAAAATACAATTACCAAATCCAGGATTTGAACTCGGGGCGACGAGTCCATTTCCTATGATTTTTAACCATTACACCACGCGTTTCCAACTGCAACAGTATAAAATCAGTGCACAGTTTAATTGTTAACATTTTGCGTTAAACTATCGAAACTATTTTTTGTATCTTATCATAATAGAGATTCGGTGTCTGTCAGTCTGCAACCGAAACTATGTCACTGCTTACGTCACAATACCCTCAGGAATTCCGTAGGTTTATCACAGAGTATTTGATTTAGAGTCTAAATTATTAATACATAGAATAAATCTCATTTATTAACAATATCTCAATGAAAATTTGAGTTAGGTTTGTCTCAAAACAGCCCATGTCATTAGTTCATTTAAAATCCTGCAATGTATCATATATCACTGAGAAATAAAGGTTTACATAATATATGATTGTTACTATTTATGGAGTCATAGCAGACCCTGTAGTTGAGAATAAGGGTTGTTAACTTTGAGATCAGAAGAGCTAGTGGAAATTTACCACTGACTAATAATCCTTGACCCCTAGAGGTGCGAATCTCACGCGCTATGAGAAACACGCGATTTAGTCAGAGTTTTAGTTTAGATTCAACCTGACTTTGAAGTAGAACAGACGTGTTACTGCTGAGGTTGATCTCTCATCTACGCGGAAAATCATGGGCTAAATAATAAACTTGATCAAGAAAAAAAACCTAAGTCTTGTTAGTTCATTGAATTACAATGACCAAAATCAGAACAAAAGAAGACAAGCCCTTAGAAAAAGACAAGAATTAAGAAAAAGAAGAAGCAGTTAGAAGAATCAACACATAACCAGGAAAATGAAGATCATTTCTAAAATAAGTCACTATATTACATAATTGTTAGTACCCTAACACTTATGTACAGTTAGTGTAGAAACAAAAATGGTTTGAGTGACAGTCTTGAAGATTGATGATCCCTTTTCCGGTGAACACCGTGAGAATCGGCGGAGAAGGCCCATCTCCGGTTTAGATTAGACAGAGTTAGTTAGTTAGTATTGGCCAAACCACGAAGAGCAATTTGCGTTAAGCGCGCTACCGACTCAATCTGTGCAGGTCTTCTGGTGGGGATTTTGGAATAAAATATGATCTAAAGCAAATCGAAGTCTTGTTATTATCTAAAAACTACCAATGACCAGGGCTTATGATAGATAAGAAATCCCCAATAGAAGACCAAACATGAAATCCCCAAGACGAAGTCCAGACATAAGAAGAAGAAGATAAGAATAAAGACGATTCCAGAAGAATAAGAAGAATAAAAAGCGTATACAACATATACGTTTATTTGGTGCCGAAACCAGCCACACCCTCATGACGTGGTCAGATTCGAACCTGCGACCGAAGAAAGAATTCACAACGTAGCCTAGCCACGAGACAAAGAAGTCAGAGAAGAAAAGAACATGAAGAACAGAAAAAAAGAACATAAGCCGATAAAGAGAATGCACATTGAAAGAAGCATAAGAGAATAAAACAGCCAGCTATAGAGAGAAATGAGGAAGAAAAGAAAAAAAGGTACGATAAAAAAACTGTGAGTAAAAATACATGCACACATATATACATACATACACATGTGAAATTGACCGTTGAATTAAAAAAAAAGAGACTGACATTAAGTTGAAGAAAAAAGAGACATTATTTTAACAAAAAGAGACATTGTTTTAAGAGCAGAGAAAAAATATATATATAGGACTGTTGAATTATGATATTTTTTGTTTGTTTTGATGACCACGAACAGAAAAAAAAAGTTTAAATTGTAGGTTTGATTTTTAGATCAAAAATGAATTGTAATTTTTTTTTAGGGGATAAAACTTTGCAAAATGGTGGACAAAAAAAAGAAAGAAAAAGAGAAAAAAAAACCCAGAACTTTGTAGTAAGAAAAAAAGAAAGCAAAGGACAATAGAAAAAGAAAGAAAAAAAAGGACATGATTTTGTGTGTCGAAATTGTTAATATTTTTTTGAGGTACCTAGCATTTGAAATACTGTAATTTTTTGTTGTTGTTTGTCAAAGGGTTAAAATGACATTTTTCCACCATTGTTAAATATTGTTTGAAAGGGGAATTTTTTTCTCTCCTTTCTCGGTTGATTTAGCCATTGTTTTAAAATTGTTTTGAGGGTGGAGAGAGGGAGAGTGCAGCCCTCTCCCTCAATCATAACCTCTCAGAGATTGTCGATGAATGTTGAAACGGAGGAGGAGGAGGAAGAACAGAACCCTATTGAGAGTGGGAGATAGATTTTAGCCACCCTGTCATTTGATTACATATTGTAGTATTTCCTACGAATGAATGGGAAAATTTTTTTTGACCAGTATGACATGTGGTGAATTTAGATTTTTTTTTCAATCGCCATATTGAATTTTTTGGTTTTTCTCTTTTCGACTCAGTGGTTTATTGAAATTGAATGTTTAGATTTTATTCAATGTGATGTGATTAATGATATTTAATGTAAATCATTTTTAGTCATGATGTTATAACGAGTTTGGGTAATTTTATAATTCTAATAAGTTTTACCTGTGTAGAATTAATTTTTGAAAATTAATATTGAAACTTTTATTGGTTTTGGAATATTTTATTTGTGATTTTTTGTGGCCTTGCTGTAATTTTTTGGATTGAGTTCTAAACTCATGCCTGACTGTTTGGGGATTTTTCCCAATTGTGTAAGGAATCTGTGTTTTATGTGGTAAAGAAAGTAATTATATCGAAGGCTCACCATTACACGAATTGTGATTCCTTGGATGAGCGTTCCATGTGGGTTACCGTAGTCTTGGGAAGATATTCTGCATTCTTGGGTTTAAGATTCCGATAGGTCGGTGTGTTTTGGGGTTCTGGAAAAGCAGAATAAGAGAGAAATGGCAAATGGCCTGCCCTGGTGTTTTCTGAGGATTAATTTTTTTTGGAGTTATGATTTTGAGAATGGTCTCCAAGACATTTCGGCGGTGGAAGGTGTCTCGAATCCGATTGCAGACAGCAAGGTCAGTGAATAATTAGGAGTTAAAAACAAACGAGTGTCTACTTTTTATGTTGGAGAGTTCCTGAAGAATTTGTAGCCACCGGCAGTGACCGAGTGTGGAAATGTGATAACCAGAGTAAAAGGAGTGTACCTCAGAGTTAAACTTAAAAACACAGAAAAAATAGTTGTAGAAAGGAAGTTTAAAATACTTAATGGTATTAGTGTTTTGTGTCGTGCATGCTATTTTATACGATAAGGAATTATGAATAACACATAACTGATAAAGATTTTTGTTGCGCGGTAAAATTGTTGATGTTTTCTCCATGCATGTTGATTTTGATGTAATGTTGGGACCACGTGTGCAATGTTCTTGAATTTTTTGGTATGATTGTAATGTTGATGTAAATTGCCTTACCAGTATCCTGATAAGTGACCTGTGAAGCGGAAAACTGGTGAATTGGTCATTGGAATCCAGGCGAATGTATTACTGGAGTGACCTGGGTCACGTTGGTTTGTGACCAGGATTTTGCCTGGGAAGAAGGCAAGTTCGCCTATCTGTACTTGCTGCTTTATCAACTACGTAACAAAAGCAATTATCATGATAGAGATCTAGATGATATTTATAACTCATCCTTTATCATGTCTCTGCCCAGCCCGCGCCAAGTTTATTTCTATTGTATTTACACTTTTTAAAATGACGTATTCATTATTATTATTATTATTATTATTATTATTATTATTATTATTTATTTAAAAAAAAACTCCGGGTGGATTAAAATTAAATTTTTGAAAGATATTGCGTGAGTAAGGGGTGAGAATTAAAAATTATATATCATAAATAAGTAAAACCATCAAATTTATTAAAGGAGTAAAAAATAAAAAAATTAAATAAATAGAATAAAACAATTAGAAATGGAAACTTTAAATAAATTGTTGCAAATTATTTTGAATATTTTACACATAAATTTTACACAAAATCGTAGGTATTTATTTATTTGTAAACTTTTTATACTCTTGTTACTGAAAAATATATTAATACACTTGTTCCTTAATCTTCCCGACCTCTGGTTAAAAATGAGACCGCCCAAATCGTCCAAGATGAATGCAAAAATGTAAATCCTTATTATCTGGTGTCGCTTATCCACCGAATACTTATTTCATATGAGTGTCATCACATTTATTATTATTATTATTATTATTATTATTATTATTATTTTCACCCTGTAAGTTTTTCACACCGGCATTAGCTGATGCTGTTTCACTAGAGTCTGAGTGACAACAAGTCTGCTCAGTTCTCCAGGACTCTACTGAGTATTTTAGCTGATTTCAACAATGCAGTTGTCTAGATGGTCTCAATTTTTCCTCCGATTTCCAATTCCTCCTGTCTTTTTTTTCCAAGCTTTCTGGGACCGTTCCTTGTACACCAACTAGAATTATTATCACTTTGACTCATATTCCACAGCTTTTTCAATTCTCTGGTAACGTCCAAGTATTTGTCTATCTTTACGTTATCTATCATCTTCACCCTGTGATCTGCCTGAACTATAAAATCTACCAGTTGATAAGTTCTCTTTTTTTTTTGTTAATCAATACTAGATCTGGTCTTCTGGCTGGAATAAGGCGACCCGTCTTTATCTCAAAGTCCCAGAGAATTTTATACGTTTTAATCTCAAGAACAGATTCTGGTTTATGCATATACTATATTGTTGTATGGTCAAAATTTAGGTTTTTGCATAATTCCCACTGGATCACCTTTCCAACGTGTCTTGCTTTGTATTCTCGTTGTGATAGTTTACTGTATTTGCTTAATTGATCGTTTATGGTCTCATCTCTGTCACCACGCACACTACATTCACTGTTCTGTTGTCTCTTATCAATATTTGCTTTGATATAATTTGTTCATATAGCATTATAACTATTATATTTCAACTGCTATTTGGTTTCCACTTTTAATTTTCGATGTTTTGTTTTAATCTCAACTTCCTCGCTTCGTCATTTCTACATTATTGCTTATTGGAAACAAAAATAAAATATTCTTTGCTTAAAAGATGAAAGTATTTTCTTAGTTTCTTTTCTTTTGTAATTGGTATCGACAGAATTCGACACGAGTTTTGCCATTTGACCTAGATTGGGGTAATGCAATTGATGTATCAAATAATATCAATAATCCACAGTATTATTAACAGACACCTGTTGATAAATGCTAAACGATGATGACAAAATAACCAAATACTAAAATACAAAACCGAAAATCGACAATAATGATCGTATTAATTAATCACTAATTAATAATGCTTGACATTTGTAAGTTGAAAAAGAAAAGAAAACTGCAAACTATTTGCATTTATTTTTTCTAATGCATTTAGAAATCAACATGTTCTCATTGATGTGATGTGATCGTCAATATGCACATGGATACACACAAGAATATATATATATATATATATATATATATATATATATATATATTTTAAAAAATTTTTACTTGAAGGCACTTACAACGCATGTATCGCATAAAATTCGATACTTTTTCTTATAGAAAATGAACTTGACAAGTGTAATCCCAGCAAAGGATGGCTCGGTGTGTAGAATACCGTACTTTATTAAGTCTCCTCAGCGGTATATACTAACGATTTCCCTCCGACAGAAATCGAAACCGGGACTTCAGCAGACACAGTGAAACACTAGTGAAACACTTTTATCGCCTCGGCCACAGTACACAGCTGACCATCCTAGCGAAATTAAGCTTGTCAAATGATACTACACGCCTCTACCATAATAGGTAAGGGGACGTTATTGAGAGAATAATAACAACAAACAGACCGTATGCCCTTCGGCGAAGTGAATAAGATTTTTGGATGTTTGTTTATTATGAAAGGTTGCTGAATAAAGTATATATTAAATTTTTACTTGAAGGCACTTACAACGCATGTATCGCATAAAATTCGATACTTTTTCTTATAGAAAATGAACTTGACAAGTGTAATCCCAGCAAAGGATGGCTCGGTGTATATATATTATATATATATATATATATATATATATATATATACTAGCAAATATATGCACCCTCCGGGTGCAAGTATCTAATGTAATAAAATATTATATTAAATTAGAAAAGCCAATGAAATTAAATAAGAATGCAGATAAAAAGATTTGAAACAGAGGTGGATATAATCGAAAGATAAAACAACTGAAAAATACTCTTCCATCATTCCCGTCTTTCATTACTAAATTTTCCTAATTTAACTATTTAGTTAAAATAGGAGGTAAATAAAAAATATACAGTTATTTCTTCTCGCTAATGGATTTCTTTTAAGATTTATTCGCGAGATTTTTGCTCATATTTATTAAAATAAAACCAAACAATTAGAAATCAATAATACTAAGCATATATTTATTAAAATCAAATTTTAAATATCAATATGCAAATTAGCCTTCCTGTTCACACTGTAAACCACTATTTTGATGTATATATAAATACAATTGCATGTTATTAATGTGTAGATATGGTCAACAGTATTAATAATGTTTAACAATTCTATTAATAATTGAGGTTTAAATAAAGAATAAAATCATGAAGAATGTAGCGTAAATAACTAAGGAATTGTGACTTGAGTAGTAATAGAGTTTCGGCTACAGACAGAAAAACACACAATCTCCATTATAATATATATATATATATATATATATATATATATATATATGAGAGATGCATATGGAGACACACAAGAAGGTAATTTTCAGAATAACGTTTGTCTACTACTGAGCCGAATCAATTAAACAAAGAGTATAAAACTTTTGTAGCACCAGTCTTTCAAGCGGGGTGGGGGGCTGGTGTTGAACATAAGTACTCTAAATGGCACTCAGTATCCGAACAGTCCGACATAACGTCCAACCCTTTCTCATCGTGACAGGGCGGTGTAAACATGGTTGTATCAGAGCTATGCCATCGGAAATTTAAGTTCCTGGTAGAATAGTATTATTAGCGTTATTCAGACTATTGTCCCCATCTTCATTGTTATTTGTACAATGCTTCGGCCGATATACCCTCCGGCCTTCTTCAGGTATTTCTTGTCGGACTCGGAAACCTTCTCGGACTCGGGAACCTTCTTTACGAACTCGGGAACTTTCTTGTATTCGGGAGCCATCACGGAACTTTGAACCTAACCCTTTATTTATTCCATGGGGGTATCCTGTTCTCATTCCGCTAACCATAGCTGGGGCAGGAGTTGTGTTAATTAATTATTTTTCTAACTGCTTTCACTCAGGATTGAACTCGGGAACCAGAGATAACTGTCACTTAGAACTGTCTTTTAACCTAACTGCCTAATCCACTCGGCCATGTGTCCAATTGGTAGAACTACTCAATTACTCAAGTCCTGTTTATCTCATTATTGAGCTGCTTAGCTCCTGTACGGTAGGCATCTGGCCAACCCTGTCTGTTGAAGGCCAGATCTTACACGCTTGATGGTGTGATGTTACATTTCTTCAGCGTTGCCTTGATATGGTCTTTGAACCGCTTTTGGGGGGCTCTTGTCCTCCATGTGCCATCTGTGAGTTCACTGTAATGTATTTTACGGAGGAGTCTGTCTGCAGGCATGTGGATGGTATGACCCAACCATCGCAGTTGGCGTTGCAATAGGATGGTCTCAATTGGGTAAATGCATGTCTGCTTCTAATTTCTAAGTGGGGGATCTTAAAGTGAAGTGCAACGGCAGATTGGCCTGGCTTCAGCATCTTTTGGTAGGCTGTCTCACAGAGTGTTCATGAACAAAGATCTCACCATCAATACCAAGATCTCTGTATATAAAGCTATCCATACTCTTGTATGAAAGTGAGTCATGGGTGTTATATCACAGACACCTGAAAAAACTGGAGGTATTCCACATAAACTGCCTCCAGCGCATACTGGGCATATCTGTATATATCTAATTACAGGTCTACTCTGACTCGGAGTTGTAGTGCCTTATTAGATATCCATATATGTGTCAAATATATAAACGAATATATAAAAATATAAAAATATATAAAAATATTATTTTAATATAAAATATATATACTTTAATTAATATATTAGATATATATTTTAATTTATAAATAATATATTTTAATTAATATATTCAATTTATATTTTATTTTATATATATTTAATATTATATTTATTTATAATTTTAATATATTTAATAATTTTAATATATTTAATAATTTAATAATTATTTCTTATTTTAATTAATTTATTTAATAATAATTTAATATATCTAAATTTTAACATATAAAATTATCACATTTAACAAGATATATTTTAAATTTCTTATTGTAATGATAATTTAATTATTTAAATCAATCTAATTATTTTAATAATAATATAATATATTTAATTATTTTAATATATTTAATAATTATTTAATATATTTAAATATTAATATATTTAAATAAATTTTAATATAAAATATATGTATTTTAATTAATATATTTTTATTAATATAAAACATATATATTTATTTATATATATATATAATATAGAATATATATTATATAAAAATCTAAAATATATAAACGCTTTTTTAAAATTCATTAGCATTTTAGACGATTTCTATACTTTAGGCATAGAATAATCCGGATGGGTTGACAATACCATTAAAATCAATTAAATACCTACCAAGTGTTGGATTTTATCAAGTATTCAGCTCTGTTACAAGTTGATCTCTAAACAACCTCTAGAGTGTTGGCAGGTGGTTTATATAGAGCTTTCCATTATGAACTCTGGCAAGTTCACTGCCTGGGTTTTGATTGGCTGATGGTATTCAGGGTGAGTAATGATATGTAAAAGTACCCACTCTTCAGCCCTCAGTCTGCACTGTGTCAGCAGCATGCAAGGACTGTATTTAAGTTACAGCTTGCATGTTGTTCTTGTCTGCTAACTCGACGGTAGTTAGAATCCCACTGCGACGGTGAGTATTGTTTTCTTTCTATATCAAGAATGAATAAAATAAAACGTCTTCGGCGTAAAATAACCCAACAAGAGTTGATATGCTGTAAAATCCAACCAATCAACCGTACTTTATCACCAGGTTTACTTGCGAATTTTCTCAAATTCTTAACGACAAAAAGTCTTTGTGGCTTCCAGTCAAAAGTTTTTCTAAGTAATTCTGTAAGATCAGAATCTTATTCTCTAAAGGTGTAAGCGTACTGTCGATAAGTCTAGACCAGTTATAAAGACATCACGTATTGCCTCATCACTAAACTGTTGTGCACTATGGCTTCAAAAATAAGTTTACCAGTGTTGAAATATTTTGTGATATAAGGCGTGCTGCAATCCACCACTTAAATCTATAGAATAAGTGAGGTCACGTGGTTTAAACTGAAGCCAATCAACAGCCCGAATACGTGGTTAGTTAACTATTTAATCGCTGATATTGACAGTTGTTCATTTGCACTTTGTTAGGCATTGACGCACAGACACGCAGCACTAAGGAACACCAAGGAACAACCAAAGGATCATACCCATCATTAAGGGACACTAAGGAGCAACCAAAGGTTTCTTCACTAAGGATCGCACTCTGCTTGACACAAGGGTCCACTGGACAGTGCTCTTGCTTGAAGCCTACACTCCTACTGACTTGGCGAGGACCATGTGATCAAACTCTTGGCCAATCGCTGGCAGTACGCCACTGCTGATACAATACTTAAACCGGAGCATACTGACCATAACTACTTTGACTTTCGTGGCCGACGAACATAGGATTAAATCACTGGACCTTTAACAATACGCTGGATACGACTTATACGCAGGATAGGACTTATTCACTTATCAAAGGATTCCATAACTCAGGACTTACTTACTTTAAGCCCTTTTCAACTGGCCAAGGATGGCATTTAAAAATTTAACAAGGATGGCCAAAAATCGGACCAATATTTGTTAAAAAAATGACTCCCCCACAAACGGAACAAAAGCAAACTTGCCTAATGATTGGCAAGGATTTTGTTGCCTGGTAACCAATCGCGAAAGTCTCCTGAGGAGTTTTTACATCTAAACTCTCCAGTCTTGGTCAGGTTGATTCACAATCTGTCCAAACTTTCATATATTCGTGCAGCTCAGCAACATTATATTTATTGGGTATCTTTTTCTTGTTGAATATTTTCCGTATATAAGCCGTGCTGCAATTCACCACTTAAATTTATAGACTAAGCGAGGTCACGTGGTTTAAACCCCAGCCGATCAACAGCTCGAATACGTGGTTAGTTAACTACTTAATCGCTGATATTGATAGGCACCCATTTGCACTCATTGACGAACGACCTGGAAGACTGAGGAGCACCAAGGAACAACCAAAGGATCATACCCAATATTAAGGGACTATAAATAACAACCAAAGGATTTTGCACTAAGGATCGCGCTTTGCTTAACATAAAGTATCTCGTTGGACAGGGAGATATCATAACATTTCTGGAAGCCCAAATAAAATTGGTAAATATTGTATTCCAGTGGATATATTATCTGGCAGCATTAGTGAACTTAGGTCGATATCCAGACATTTATTCTCCAAATCGTCTCAATGCTTTTCTTTTGGTAGTTAAACTAAAATGTGACAGTATAACCTTTAGAAAGGCTCTATTCAACAGCGAGACAGCTACAAACTCGTACGATTCATAACAACTAAATGTAAATATTTTGTAAGGAGGAGACAATACCCTTGCACTATTAAAGAATATCATGGTATAATCGTTAGCAAGCTAGTCAGGCAGATCCATTACTATTGAATAGTCTGAGGCCACCCTGGCACAACACCATGAAGCCAAGAGGTCCAGAAGAAAGCAGCGGCAACAAAGCATCGGCACATCAACATCTTCAGGGACATCTGTGGTCGAGAATGTTTTTCGAACATTGGACTTTACAGTCACAGGTGGGGTGGGGGGTCCAAAAAATACATTATATTCTTCCGAGACTGAAATGCGAATGAGTCAGGCAGATCGATTACTATTGAATAGCGTGTTCGATCCTCGAATTTGAGTCACATCTTATGGCGAATGGTTTGTGTTAATACCTATATACTCAGGATGTCCCATCATAGTGTAATGATTTGCAAGTTAGTTTCGCAGATCCATCACTACTGAATAGCGAATTCGATCCTCGAACTTGAGTCACATACTACGAACCGCGAACGGTTCGGGTAAATTCCTACAAGCCCAGAACGTCTCATCATGTTTGTTATTTTTACTGGTTGCTGGTTTTATTGAAACTTCATTTCAGCCTTAATTATTTTATGACGGCAATTGGAAATCTCGTTTGGTATTTTCTATTACGAATGTTATATACCACTTTACTCGTGTTACATAATTGTATGGTGACATAGGGCTTTTGACTAGCCATGAAGCGACAGCTCGGAGGGAATGGGAAATACCTGTCGCGGTTGCTGGCCCCAACTGACTCCAGAGGCGAGAATATCGCAAGTCACATAAGATTTAGTTAGTCAGTTGTAGCCGAGATGTGACGTAGGACAGACGTGTTCTACGGTGGCTGGACTCAGCTCCGCGCGATGAGTTACAAAAGGCAAATAAAACTTTATAAAACCACAAGTCTTGTTGATCAGTTGTTGCATGACTTAAACTCATGCCCTTTGTTAGAAGTCCGACCAAGCAAGAAAATGAAAAACCAACAAGAGAAAACAGACTAGACGATTATGCCCAAGAAAGAGAAGAAGCAGGAAACGATAAAATGGTCGAAGTAGAAAGTAACAACCAAGTAAGTTGTGTATCTATCTATATATATATATCTGATGTCTCTATGTTGATACTCTCTCTCTCTCTCTCTCTCTCTCTCTCTCTCTCTCTAACAGGATGAATATTGTGTATATACCCAGTATCAACCAAGTATTCTTGATAAAACTTTGTTTTTTAACTTGTTCCATCCCGGCTGTCAACTCCGCGTGATGAGTTACAAAGGGCAAATAAAACTTAAAAAAACCACAAGTCTTGTTGATCAGTTATTGCATGACTTAAACGCATGCCCTTAGTTAGAAGACCGGCCAGGCAAGAAAATGAAGAACTAACAAGAGAAACGAGACTAGACGATCATGCCCGAGAAGAAAGAGAAGACGCAGGAAACGATAAAATGTCCGAAGTAGAAAGTAACAACCAAGTCAGTTTTGTATCTATCTATATATCTCTCTGATGTCTCTATGTTGATATTCTCTCTCTCTCTCTCTCTCTCTCTCTCTCTCTCTCTCTCTCTCTCTCTCTCTCTCTAACAGGATGAATGTTGTGTATATACCCAGAATCAATCAAGTATTCTTGATAAAACTTTGTTTTTTAACTTGTTCCATCCCGGTTGTCAGCTCCGCGTGATGAGTTACAAAAGGCAAATACAACTTTAAAAAGCCACAAGTCTTGTTGATCAGTTGTTGCATGACTTAAACTCACGCCCTTAGTTAGAAGACCGGCCAGACAAGAAAATGAAGAACTAACAAAGAAACCAGACTAGACAATCATGCCGGAGAAAGAAAGAGAAGAAGCAGGAAACAAAAAAAAATGGCCGAAGTAGAAAGTAACAACCATGTAAGTTATATGTATCTATCTATATCACTCTGATGACTCTGCTCTACTCTCTCTCTCTCTCTCTCTCTCTCTCTCTCTCTATTACAAGAACTCTTGTTATGTACCCGACGAGAAAGGGGTACGAACACGAGAGAGAGAGAGAGAGAGAGAGAGAGAGAGAGAGAGAGAGAGAGAGAGAGAGAGATGGGAAGATAGATGAGATGACTCATCTATCAACTTATCTCGTAGATCAGATACTACTGTATAGCGAGTTCGATCTTCGACCTCGTGTCTCATTCTACTCATTGCGAACGGGTTGAGTAAATACGTATTTGGGCCTGCTTTTCCGATAGGGATAGTGTGGTTATTATTATTCACTTTAAAAACGACATTTGGAGGTCATTAGATTTGCGATCAAGTAAAGCCTAATTTTTCCACATTACTAAGTCTCAATTTGGACTGTGAAATTGCTTTAATCTTAGAGCACTTAACGCCATTGAATTAGTGCTATCCATTAGATGTAATTGACTAATGTTAGCTTAGTTTGGTACAAGGTCCTAAGTTGTTGTATACTGGAGCAAACAGTATTCAGTATACTACTGGTACATTCAAACTACATGTGCACCTGATATATAGTAACTCGCAGCAGAGTACTAAAATCTCGAAGTAGACGGTTCGCTTAATGGTTCCGTAATCCTTGCAGTTTCAGGATATTTGCCTTATACCCCACATGTATGGGCTGGGCACAAGGCCTCGTTTTAATGTGAGCCCACCCACAAGCCGAAGCTTATGGGTGGGAAACAACAAAAACTGCGTCGATCCCCTCGGCATTCCCCCTCAAGGGGGCGCCTCAGGCGCTGGGCAATAAACCCAGCCCTGTCCCTTTAAATCAAGGGGGCAGGTATTGCCTGGGAGGAAAGCCCCCTGGGATCGACGCTGTTAATTTCATTACCTCACCACTCCAGAGGCCGAAGCGCTCTGAAGCAGTTTCAGGATATTTGCCTCATACCCCACTTGTATGGGCTGGGCACAAGGCCTCGTTTTAATGGCCCACCCACAAGCCGAAGCTCATGGGTGGGAAAGAACAAAAATTGCGTCGATCCCGTCGGCATTCCCCCTCAAGGGGCGCCTCAGTCGCTGGGCAATAAACCCAGCCCTGCCCCTTTAAGGGGAAGGTATTGCCTGGGGGGATATCCCCCTGGGACCGACGCTGTTAATTTCATTACCTCACCACTCCAGAGGCCGAAGCGCTCTGAAGCAGTTTCAGTAATCACCTTGATGCTCTCAGACAGCCTTGTATAAATAGTCCTGGACCAGCGCATTCACTAGGTACGCCAGGCTAGTCCACGACGTAAATATAAAGATCCCAGTGAGAATCGAAATCGCTTACAAAAGTATACGAGAAAAGCTCATTAATAATTAACAACACCTTATAGGCTCCCTTATATTATGTGTAGATTATTGCTGAGGAAGACTAAAGAAAGTGCTTCTCGTAAGTATTCAAACAGATATAAAATCTTGCTGGGTATATTAAGAAAGGGTTTCAAATTAATAGCTTTGACAAATCTTCCAAACAATCACCAATGTTAAGCGGTGATGCGCCTACTCAATACTTAATTGGGTGACCACTTAAGCAATAGCAGGTACTGTAAGTAAAACTGACTTAACTCTGCATTAAATTACCAGAAAGACAAAAAAGAAAAAAACAAAACAAAACAAAACAAAAAACAAAAACAAACCGTCTATCTCAGTTTGTTTTTATCTATCTATCTATCTATCTATCTATCTATCTATTTGGATTCGTTCATATCTATCTATGTTTGTACATATCTATCTATCTATCTATCTATCTATCTATTTGGATTCGTTCATATCTATCTATGTTTGTACATATCTATCTATCTATCTATCTATCTATCTATTTGGATTTGTTCATATCTATCTATGTTTGTACATATCTATCTATCTATCTATCTATCTATTTGGATTCGTTCATATCTATCTATGTTTGTACATATCTATCTATCTATCTATTTCAATCTTTTCATATCTACTTCAGTTTATTACGGTCAAGTTACCTTGCAAGCACCTGTTCAACCCCACCTCACTTTCGCACTTACTTGGGCGGTCGGTTCAATCAGCTGGTCACGTCAAGCCCGAGCACCTATATCATTGTCCCGACCGTAGCGCTCCAATGGTAACCACCCAACACTTTAATCATGTATGCTAGAATGCGATGGTTGAGGGTCCTAATGTCCTGTGTATGACGTGATGAGGTTCCAATTTTGAAGCTGTGGGAAATGTGGAGTACCCCTTCATCGCTATTACTCCCAGTTCCACTCTGACCCGGAGTGGTACCTTTTAGGGTACCATCTATGGGGTAAATTGAGCTATAGGTTCACTTTAAAATAACCCTGTGCCTCCTCCTTCTCATGCGGAGGGTTTGGTAAATAGTTTCATGTATATAACAATGTATTCTGTCTTAGAAATTTCCGAGGCCGAATTTCTTCAGTCTCTTTCAATGTTGATTTTTTTCTCTTCAACTCTCAATAAACATCGATTACTTCTTACCAATTCCTAAGAAGCGTTCGATATGTGATTACAACGGAATTGGTCAGGGTGCCGGATTGCACGGAGAGGGTCGGGGGGGTGTCGGAGAAGGAACAGCCAACTATTTATAATGTTGTAATCTAATAAATTCAATTGGGCATTTCAGGTTGCAAACTGTTTGCTCGAATAGCGAGTAGAATGCCAGTTCACTGATCATTTTAGCTGGAGAATCACAAAAGTCCTTTATGGCCGAGAGATAGTTTGTTGCGGTGCCGCAGACAGCAGGACTTTCTTCCCGAGGACATACTGAAACAGACAGTCAACAGCAGAATCGGATTTTATACGCAGTTCAGTTGGTTAAGATTGGTGGGGGAAAGGAAGGGGAGGGAGAGGAGGAGGAAGAGGAGGGAGAGGAGGGCGTGAGTGAGGTTGTTGTTGTTGTTGGTGGTGGTGGTGTAAGGTAATAACAAGTAGAGTTATCACCAGACAGCAGTTAACGGCGAAGTGGATTGTACGGTAATTTCCTTTGAGACCAGAAACTCACCAAAGACAGACAGAAAGAGAAGACAAGTAAAATTAGATTAGGCCTTTCAAAAATAAAAACACGTCTTACCAGACAACAACCAGTAGATTCTCGCTTTCTTTTGACTAGATTTTTTTTTCTAGTGTAACAAATTGTAAAGGTGTCGGACCGTTTGGTCAGGATTTTACAAGTATTCTGTACGAGTTGCATTGAGACTCGGAGATTGATCGCTAAAAGAATCTTAATCTTATTTATTAATCCTGATATTTCTGGTAGACCTCCACCTTTTGTCAAAGGGTTTTGTAGAATAACTGTTTAATTCCTTATCTTATATTTTCCATGCTTGCAATAAAACCAAACATGTTTCCCAATATCCATCACATATCTTATTATAATGGAGATTGTGGGTTTGTATGTCTGTAACCGAAACTATATTACTATTCAAGTCACAATTCCCTTAGTTATTTACGTCACATTCTCCATAATTTTATTTTTAATTAAACCTCAATTATTAATAAAATTGTTATACATCATTAAGACTGTTGACCATATCTACATACTAATAACATGCAATTGTATTTATATATACAAGAAAATAGCGGTATACAGTGTGAATTGGAAGGCTAATTTGCATATTGATCTTAAAAAATTGATTTTAATAAATATATGCTTAGTATTATTGATTTCTAATTGTTTGGTTTTATATTAATGAATATGAGCAAAAATCTCAGGGATAAATCTTAAAAGAAATCCATTACGAAAAAGAAATAACTGTAATATCATTCTTTACTTCCTATTTTAACTAAATAGTTAAATTAGGAAAATTTACCACTGAAATACGGGAGTAAGGGAAAATGATGGAAGAGTTAATTTCAAAGTTGTTCTATTTTTCAATCATACCCCCTCTGTTCCAAATATGTTTATCTGAATTCTTATTCAGTTTCATTAGCCTTTCTAATTTAACATGATATCTTATTATATTAAAACTTAAATACTTGCACCCGGAGGGTGCATATATTTGCTAGTATCTATAAAGAAGCACACATGGACTCCCTAACAACATCATATATAATATATATATATATATATATATATATGTGTGTGTGTGTGTGTGTGTGTGTGTGTGTGTGAGGAAATACAAAGAAATGAACGCCGAAAAAACTAGCGACAGATTTGCCTTAAAATTACTATCATCGCCGAGTGAAAAATATCCCTTCATGTAAACTGGCAGTTATCAACGACCACCAGCCCTGTCGGCGGGTGCTTTAGAAGACACCGACTGCACCTCTGCAGAGGGGTAAGATCCTCAAAAATGGGCCACCTGTAGACTGTGGGTGGAGAACCATAATGCTTAAGGACGGAATCCTTGTGGTTGAGCAGTACATGACATGCAACATTCCATTTTGGCCCTTACTTCAGTCGGAGAAGCCCCCTCTGATTAATCGGCTGGTCACGTCAAGCCCTAGCACCTGTATGACTGTCCCGACCCAATTGCCCTTATAGCAAACCCTAACCTTTTTATCATATGGGTTATAGAAGGCGATGGCTGAGTTTCTCTATGTCCGGGGAATGACGTTAAACTAATCGATGGTGAGGTTCCATCTATGGGTTAAATAGAAAAATTTGTTTACCAAAAAAAAAAAAAAAAAAAAAGGATTGAGTTTAGATTTCTTTTTCTTCTTCGAAGCTATCGCTACGAATCTCTCAAAACGTGAGAATTTCGGCATTGAATAATCCACCGTGGTTGATATGCTGTTAAACAAAACAAACAAACGACATCTGGGAAGAGAACAAATGTCAAGGGTCCTGTTTGGAACCGGTTGTTAATGTTGTTTTGTTTGCTTCTTCCGGTTATCTAACCACATTACAAATTCTCCTAGCTAAAATATATATTACTTCGTTGTATCTAATCGTGCGATTTTGATAATTAAAAAACACGAATATTGTAAAAAAAAATATTGCAGTCAACAAGGCAGGAATTTCATCATGCTTTACGGTTTTCAATGCTTTTTTTAAAATTAAATTGTTAAAACTAAAAAAAGAAAGAAAGAAAGGAAAGATAGGAAAAGAAAATGGAAGGTCTCGGCTTTAAACATGAAGATGAAAGAAAGAAAAGAAAGCGGGAAAGAAAGGAAGACAGAAAAAGAAAGAAGGAAGGAAAGAAAGAATGAATGTAACGAATGAAGAATGAAAGAAAAGAGGAGAAAGAAAGAGTAAGAAAGAGTAAGAAAGAAAGAAAAGAAAGAAAGAAAGAAAGTAAAAGAAAGTAAAGAAAGAAGGAATGTAAAGAAAGAAAGGAAAGATAGGTAAAGAAAATGGGAGGTTTCGCCTGTAAACATGAAGTTGAAAGAAAGAAAAGAAAGAGGGAAAGAAAGGAAGAAAGAAAAAAGAAAGAAGGAAAGAAAGAAAGAATGAATGTAAAGAATGAATGAATGTAAAGAAAGAAAGAAAGAAAATAAAGAAAGGAGGAAAGTAAAAAAGAAGGTATTCAGAGAATGAAAAAGAGAAAGAAAGAAAGTAAAGAAAAGAAGAGAAAGAAAGAGTAAGAAAGAGTAAGAAAGAAAGAAAAGTAAAGAAAGAAAGAAAAGAAAGAACGAAAGAAAAGTAAAGAAAGAAAGAAAGTAAAAAAAAGAAAGAAAGTAAAGTTTCTCTATTTCTAAGATTTTGTTCAAAATCAACCAAGGAGACTGAAAAGGACTATCTAGAAAAAATAAAATTGCCAAACGAGTAAATTAATTTTTCGACCAACCCCCGCCTATCCCGACTTGGCTCAAAATCCTAAATGACCTCAGCAACCCGAGGTCATGAAAAGAGATTTTATGCTTGTTCAATTACTTATTAATGGCATTATCCACCACCTTCATGACTGTTCCTCTACAGAAAGCACCAGTTATTTGGCACCATATGCACTACTAGAAGTGGCTACCTGGCGTCACCTGGGTAGAGGGGGATTTTTAAAAGTTAATCTCTCAGATCCATTATTACTTATCGTGAGTGAGATCCTCGCTGGTTGCCCCATAAAAGTCCCCACGGAAATATATAACAATATAGTAAGACATTTCCATTCAATGATTTACAATTTAAAAAAAATGATATAAATGATGCAATTAATTCAATCAATCAATACTATATTTCAAAGCAACCCCCCCAAAAAAAAAAACAAAACAAAAAAAACATGCAAAAAAGGAGATAAATAAAAATAACATGCAAATGACTTTCCCTTCACTAAATTTTCAAATTTGAATTTTAAAATATTTTCCCAAATATAACTCAAATCTTCATTATTTTTGTTCAAAAACCAAGCCCTGTTGATATTTAATGTGTAAATATATATTTACTTTGTCGTTAATTGTTTTATTTTTGAAGTTTCCTCCGGACATACAGATTCAAACAACTGCCCTTTATAAATGTACTAGCAGCGGCTACCCGGCGTCGTCTGGGTAGAGGGGGATCTTTTTAAGTTAGTCCCGCAGATCTATTATTACTAAATTAATCCAGCTACTCTGAAAAGAAATGTTAATGTCTACTATCTAAAATATTAAATGAATAAAAAATCCATGCTGTTATCATTTAATTTTTTTTATTATCTTCACGAGTATAAATCAAATCTCTATTATTTTTGCTAAAAAAACAAGCCCTGGTGATATTTAATGTGTATATATATTTTTCCTTTGTCGTTTATTGTTTTACTTTCGAAGTTTCCTCCGGACATAAAGTTTCACACAACTGTCCTTTATATATGTATAGATAGATAGATAAGTGTCTAAGCAGTTCTCAATCAAGATTTCCTATTAATCTTTACCCTTTCTCTTTTATCTTTATTGTTAAGTGTATTTCAAAATGGTTTCAATCATATCCTCAAAATCCAACAAATCTTCGTTCATCTTAGAAAATGGACAGATTTTCCCAAGAGAAACTTTATGAATGAAGAGAATAAAATAGATGAATTTATTTTAATGCAGCATTGATTATCTCACCAGAGACAGAACATTCACTTAAGAGACTTATTCACAAGAGACTCACCAAGAACAAAGGGAGATAATCGCTGACCGACTCAACACCAAATACAGTAGATTATAAGAATAGACAATATATGATCACTTGAAAGAGTAAATTTGATACTGTTGTAGGGATTGTATTCTTTACTTGCCACGGTTCTTCCGTTCGCCACTAGGTAGCGTGTTAGTCTTATTTAGAGTGAAAGCGACAGTCAAAAGCCTCCAGCTTTCAGAAGTAATGTTATATACTGGGGTTTTCACTAACCCAAATCAATATAACGTTATATACCCTTCTTAGTTCTTACTCTGGTCGTATCTTCTTCTGGCCGGCTTTGCTATTCTAATCGTGTATCTTCTAACATCTTGGTCTGGTATATCTTCTAAGGTCTGGTCTTTCTTGGGATTCCGGGTCTGGTTTCTGTTGGGATTTCTCGTTATCAGAAGCCCTGTGTCATTGTTAGTTTTTGGTAATAAACACAAGACTTCGATTTACGTTTATGTTACTTTATTTGTAAATCCCCAGCCCAGACAATCTGCGCAGTTGAGGGACCGCGTGTATAACACGACTTATCCCTTCGAGCTCCTACCTGCTAACTGACTTAAACTGACTATATCCTTAAACCGGAAGAGGGCCTTCTATGGGGGTTCCGGTTCTCACGGTTTATCCCCGGAAAGCAAGGTCAGAGTGAGGTCAAACGCTGTCACTCACTCTCAAGGCCGTCAGCTGCACTAATCGCCATTATGATTTCTACAATACCTTATAAAAGCATAAGGGATCCAATAATTATGTAACAGTAACACACCTTTTGTGCTACAGGACAACGGGGATTTGCTCCTAGTTTTCTGTTTTAATGTCAAAAGAGGGTTTTTTCCTCTCCAGCCTGCCCGTCTTTTGTTTAAAGGACAGAGGGCTTTGCCCCCAGGTATTCAGCGTGCATGGCTCACAAGAACATTCTCAAATCAGTAAGCGTTATACTTTACTCTAAAAATCAACAGCCTTAAGACTTTACCTATCAAACACTTTTTGCCTATACAAAATTTCCCCTTATACAATCATGCATACGCCTCTTTGTGCCTTGTTATTTTGAAACGTTGCGTTGTCCAGTTTAAGGAGTAGATATTAATTTCTATACTTATTTACTTCTTGTTTTACTTATCTGCTGATCTATGTCTTGGTATCTGGGCTGGCTGTCATTTTCTGGTCTTCTATGGGTCTGGAACACCTTCCTTCTTGGGGTGTCTTGTCTTGTGTCGTTGCTTAGGTTTTAATTAACAAACAGAATACTACATGTTTTTATTTTTCAGAGCTCTATTTTCCAGCCCCAAGTTACCCATCGAAAAATGGTCTCGGAGGACAGACCACATCTTGCGTCTGTCTCCTTCAAATAACCAACAAACTCTTTCCATACATCCCCTTCAAACATCCCTATCTCTTTCACTCTTTGGACTGTTGTCCCGGCTCGACCAATCAGAAGTCAAGGTCAGTGACATCCACGTCATCCCTCACCCGTTGAGCTAATTTATTTTTTTCATTATAATTTTGTTTTCAATTTCCTCACACTCTTTCCACGCATGCGTTACACGTCAACTCACCGCTGACGTCATTTACTGACTTTCATTCTCATTATTTCACAATATTTGCATTTTTTCTATTAAGTTATCTTCGGCAATGAAATATTGTTATCACTTTAGTCGTGTATTGTTCTTATATACTTATAACTGTTGGATTGTTTTGGGATATAATGCGTGCTGAAGTCCACCCTTTAAACTTATAGACTCTGCATGGACGCGTGGATTAAAGCCATCCAATCAATAGTTCTAATACTTGGTTAGTTAACTATTTAATCGCCGATCTAGAAAGCCGATCATTTGCACGTATTCGTCACGGACGAACGGATCTGAAACCAAGGACTCTGCTCAACCAAAAGATTCTACCTAACACTAAAGAACACCGAAGAACAACCAAAGGATTCTGCCCAACACTAAGGAACACGAGGAACAACGAAATGATTCTGCCCAACACTAAAGGACACCGAGGAACAACGAAAGGGTTCTGCCCAACACTAAAGGACACCGAGGAACAACGAAATGATTCTGCCAACACTAAAGGACACTGATTCTGCCCAACACTAAAGGACAACGAGGAACAACGAAAGGATTCTGCTTCTGCCCAACACTAAAGGACACCGAGGAACAACGAAAGATTCTGCCCAACACTAAAGGACAACGAGGAACAACGAAAGGATTCTGCCCAACACTAAAGGACAACGAGGAACAACGAAAGGATTCTGCCCAACACTAAAGGACAACGAGGAACAACGAAAGGATTCTGCCCAACACTAAAGGACAACGAGGAACAACGAAAGGATTCTGCCCAACACTAAAGGACAACGAGGAACAACGAAAGGATTCTGCCCAACACTAAAGGACAACGAGGAACAACGAAAGGATTCTGCCCAACACTAAAGGACAACGAGGAACAACGAAAGGATTCTGCCCAACACTAAAGGACACCGAGGAACAACGAAAGGATTCTGCCAACACTAAAGGACACCGAGGAACAACGAATGATTCTGCCCAACACTAAAGGACACCGAGGAACAACGAAATGATTCTGCCAACACTAAGGACACCGAGGAACAACGAAATGATTCTGCCCAACACTAAAGGACACCGAGGAACAACGAAAGGATTCTGAACACTAAAGGACAACGAGGAACAACGAAAGGATTCTGCCCAACACTAAAGGACAACGAGGAACAACGAAAGGATTCTGCCCAACACTAAAGGACAACGAGAACAACGAAAGGATTCTGCCCAACTAAAGGACACGAGGAACAACGAAAGGATTCTGCCCAACACTAAGGACAACGAGGAACAACGAAAGGATTCTGCCCAACACTAAAGGACAACGAGGAACAACGAAAGGATTCTGCCCAACACTAAAGGACAACGAGGAACAACGAAAGGATTCTGCCCAACACTAAGGACACCGAAACAACGAAATGATTCTGCCCAACACTAAAGGACACCGAGGAACAACGAAATGATTCTGCCCAACACTAAAGGACAACGAGGAACAACGAAAGGATTCTGCCCAACACTAAAGGACAACGAGGAACAACGAAAGGATTCTGCCCAACACTAAAGGACAACGAGGAACAACGAAAGGATTCTGCCCAACACTAAAGGACAACGAGGAACAACGAAAGGATTCTGCCCAACACTAAAGGACACCGAGGAACAACGAAAGGATTCTGCCCAACACTAAAGGACACCGAGGAACAACGAAATGATTCTGCCCAACACTAAAGGACACCGAGGAACAACGAAAGGATTATGCCCAACACTAAAGGACACCGAGGAACAACGAAATGATTCTGCCCAACACTAAAGGACAACGAGGAACAACGAAAGGATTCTGCCCAACACTAAGGACACCGAGGAACAACGAAATGATTCTGCCAACACTAAAGGACAACGAGGAACAACGAAAGGATTCTGCCCAACACTAAAGGACAACGAGGAACAACGAAAGGATTCTGCCCAACACTAAGGACACCGAGAACAACGAAAGGATTCTGCCAACACTAAAGGACACCGAGGAACAACGAAAGGATTCTGCCCAACACTAAAGGACACGAGGAACAACGAAAGGATTCTGCCCAACACTAAAGGACACGAGGAACAACGAAAGGATTCTGCCCAACACTAAAGGACACCGAGGAACAACGAAAGGATTCTGCCAACACTAAAGGACACCGAGGAACAACGAAATGATTCTGCCCAACACTAAAGGACACGAGGAACAACGAAAGGATTCTGCCCAACACTAAAGGACAACGAGGAACAACGAAAGGATTCTGCCCAACACTAAAGGACACCGAGGAACAACGAAAGGATTCTGCCCACACTAAAGGACACCGAGGAACAACGAAAGGATTCTGCCCAACACTAAAGGACAACGAGGAACAACGAAAGGATTCTGCCCAACACTAAAGGACACCGAGGAACAACGAAAGGATGCCCAACACTAAAGGACACCGAGGAACAACGAAAGGATTCTGCCCAACACTAAAGGACAACGAGGAACAACGAAAGGATTCTGCCCAACACTAAAGGACAACGAGGAACAACGAAAGGATTCTGCCCAACACTAAAGGACAACGAGGAACAACGAAAGGATTCTGCCAACACTAAAGGACACGAGGAACAACGAAAGGATTCTGCCAACACTAAAGGACAACGAGGAACGAAAAGGATTCTGCCAACACTAAAGGACACCGAGGAACAACGAAAGGATTCTGCCAACACTAAAGTGATTCTGCCCAACACTAAAGGACACCGAGGAACAACGAAATGATTCTGCCAACACTAAAGGACACCGAGGAACAACGAAAGGATTCTGCCCAACACTAAAGGACACCGAGGAACAACGAAATGATTCTGCCAACACTAAAGGACAACGAGGAACAACGAAAGGATTCTGCCCAACACTAAAGGACACCGAGGAACAACGAAATGATTCTGCCCAACACTAAAGGACAACGAGGAACAACGAAAGGATTCTGCCCAACACTAAAGGACAATCAAAAGGACAACGAGGAACACGAAAGGATTCTGCCCAACACTAAAGGACACGAGGAACAACGAAATGATTCTGCCCAACACTAAAGGACAACGAGGAACAACGAAAGGATTCTGCCCAACACTAAAGGACAACGAGGAACAACGAAAGGATTCTGCCCAACACTAAAGGACAACGAGGAACAACGAAAGGATTCTGCCCAACAGTAAAGGACAACGAGGAACAACGAAAGGATTCTGCCCAACACTAAAGGACAACGAGGAACAACGAAAGGATTCTGCCAACACTAAAGGACCCGAGGAACAACGAAATGATTCTGCCCAACACTAAAGGACACCGAGGAACAACGAAAGGATTCTGCCCAACACTAAAGGACACCGAGGAACAACGAAAGGATTCTGCCCAACACTAAGGAACACCGAAGAACAACCAAAGGATTCTGCCAAACACTAAGGAACACCGAGGGAAAAACAAAAGGATTCTACCCAACACTAAAGAACACCGAGGAACAACCAACGAATAACACTAAGGAACACCGAGGAACAACCAAAAGGATTCTACCCAACACTAAGGAACACCGAGGAACAACCAAAAGGATTCTGCCAACACTAAGGAACACCGAGGATCAACCAAAGGATTCTGTCCAACACTAAGGAACACCGAAGAATAACCAAAGGATTCTAACCAACACTAATGAACACCGAGGAACAACCAAAAGGATTCTGCCCAACACTAAGGAACACGAAGAATAACCAAAGGATTCTAACCAACACTAATGAACACCGAGGAACAACCAAAGGATTCTGTCCAACACTAAGGAACACGAAGAATAACCAAAGGATTCTAACCAACACTAATGAACACCGAGGAACAACCAAAAGGATTCTGCCCAACACTAAAGAACACCGAGGAACAACCAAAGGATTCTGTCCAACACTAAGGAACACCGAAGAATAACCAAAGGATTCTAACCAACACTAATGAACACCGAGGAACAACCAAAAGGATTCTGCCCAACACTAAAGAATACCGAGGATCAACCAAAGGATTCTGTCCAACACTAAGGAACACCGAAGAATAACCAAAGGATTCTAACCAACACTAATGAACACCGAGGAACAACCAAAAGGATTCTGCCCAACACTAAAGAACACCGAGGAACAACCAAGGATTCTGTCCAACACTAAGGAACACCGAAGAATAACCAAAGGATTCTAACCAACACTAATGAACACCGAGGAACAACCAAAAGGATTCTGCCCAACACTAAGGAACACCGAGGATCAACCAAAGGATTCTGTCCAACACTAAGGAACACCGAAGAATAACCAAAGGATTCTAACCAACACTAATGAACACCGAGGAACAACCAAAAGGATTCTGCCCAACACTAAAGAACACCGAGGAACAACCAAAGGATTCTAACCAACACTAATGAACACCGAGGGAAAAACAAAGTATATTTCCCTAAGGATCAGCCTCTGCCTAACATAAGGGATATCCACTGTAAAGTGCTCTCACTTGAAGCCTAAAAATGGCCGTTAAAATCGTAACAATAATGTTCGAGAGAAAATCATAGACAACCGTCCATTTCAACTTAACAACCCTGTCATAGAATCATATGGTAATTCTCAATCTAACCTTTTTTCTCTCTTTCTTTCCACTTGAAATTTCATTCACTGGAGAAAAAAAGTAGGCATTTAAATATCAAATGTAGAAGTTGGGGTTGTTTCTACACGTGTTGTTTAAACTTGAGATAATTTGTACGAAATTTGTTGGCTTTTTAAATTACGAAATGATATAATTTTTTGAAAAACTCCGTACATCTCAAATAATTTCAAATACATTCAATCGTTTGCTTTGGAATTAATGGCATATCAACCATAGTGAGTTATTTAATACCAAAGCCACTTTTGTAGAAAAACAGCAGTGATATTATTTTACCCATAGGTAGGAGGGTCCCTCACAATTCATAGCTTTCCCAAGGATATTAGTCCGAAAATGAATGTATTAGCGCGACTGGAGATCGAACTCGCTTACAACAATATCGCAGTCCAACACAACAAATTTATTTGAAACAGCCTGTATATTTGAAAGTATAATCATAGAATTAGTAGAAAGCCAAATTGTTGGAAAATATTATTTTATATAAGTTCAATAAATATTTTTCTTATATCTCGTATATTCTTATATCACTTATATTCTCATCTATCACAGAGCTTATGGACGATAAACTAAAATGAATACTTACCCCAGCCATCATCGCTGATACAGATTAATATTGTATACTAAGCAGACGTTACTCTATTATTACACTTACTCAATTCCATATTTCTCTTTTTTTTTGTTCAGTTTGTTGGTTGGTTCGATTCATTCTTGTTGGATATTCAAATTTTGTTATAATATAGTTTGTCATATTCCAAGCTTCTTTGTGGTTGATTGGTTAGATTTTACGGCATGTAAACCCTTGTTGGGTTATTTTAGGCCGAAGATGTTTTTGTTTTATTCATTCATATAACAATTTAAGGTTAAAGTTGGATAGGGTGGTCCGAAAGTTATTACATTATTTTTAATTTTAATGATATGATATATAATTTCTATTAATAATAGAGATTAGGTCTCTATCTGTCAGTAACAAAAACTACGTCATTGCTTACGTCACAATTACCAAAGTCGTCAATACAAAGAATAAAAAAAACAATTATTACTTATGAAATAAATGAAATCTGTTCCTTATAATTCAATGTTTGAATCCTTTACATTATAATAAATAAACTATATATTATTTAAATAAATAAACTATGAAATTAATTAAAAAATTGCATTACTTTAAATGGAAAAAAATTATTTGCGAAATATGCAAACAATTTTTTAAATTATTTTTTACTCACACCGTTTTTTCAGTAACATGAAGTTAACCAAATCTTTACAAATAAATAAATACTTACAATTTTGTGTAAAATCTATGTGTAAAATATTCAAAATAATTATTTGATTAACAATTAATAGATACACGCAACATTTTATTTGAGGGAGACAGAACTAAGTTTCCATTTCAAATTGTTTTATAATTTTTACTCCTTTGATAATTTTACTTACTTAATGGTATAAACTCTCTGACATGGAATTTTTAACTCCCAACCCTTCAGAAAATATCTTTAAGAAATTAATTTTTACACTGCCCGGAGGGTGTTATTTATTTTGCTAGTTTACGTAATTATTTTACCTCTAAAAATATTTTAGAAAAAGAAATTATTTTAAAAGGGTTTTATAATTTGCTTGAAGCATTGTGTTAATATTGGTTTGTTGGTTAGTTTTGAAGGTTATCACAATGCAAGAGTAAAGAAAAAAGAAGGTAACTATGGTGTTGTTTGTTAACCTGTGATTCAAGAATAAATCAAAGGTTAACAAACAACACCATAGTTAGATTCTTTTTCTTCACACTTGCATTGTGATAGCCTTCAAAATCAACCAACAAACCAAATTATTTTAAATAAATATTTTATAAAAATCCTGCCATGATGTATCGTTTTTTCTTTCAGGCATAAAAGCATAGACTATTTTCCTGATTTTAAATTATTCTTGTAATCCCTACATATTGTTTACAATTTTATTATTTTTTGGAGTTTTAGGATTTATATACCGTAAATGAAAATTACTAAAACAACCAACCATTTGTACGAAATTAATAGCCGACCTCAGATAACAGAGAATGCAGAAGTGTAAAAAGAATTGTTGAGTAGATTCACTCACATGAATAGTCAAAAACATTTTCTGCAAAAGATAGAAAACATTTTTTTTGAAACGTGAGATCCGAACTGAGCGATTGTTGAATAGGGTAGGTCGATTTTGAACTTTTTTTAAATATCAAAAACATTCACACGGGAATAGCATTTAGTTTTTTAAAAATCGTCTAATATGAATCCTCCCCAAATCCTTGGTTATAATATATTTAAATATAGAATTACTAAAAAAATCGTATTATTTTAACCCAGAATAGATTACCAATTTATTTTATTCAAATACAATCTATAAGATATATCAAAAGTAGCATTCAAATTCAAATTATATCCACCGCCCGCAACAGGTCAGATAAGCTCAATTCATCTCATTAATTTAGATACGTCAGTAAAAATATTGCAAGATATTGTAAAACAGTTATTTTTTTTCTGTTATCAATGGAACAAAAGCAAAAAAGTATGAATTCTGCTGGGAACAAATTAAGGGATGATAATTTTAATATAAGCCACCTTTGTAATTTGAACACTCATATTAGATGGTTTTTAAAACTAAATGCTCAAAAATTGGCGCAAGTTAGAAATCTACATTTTAGTGTCAGTACTTATCATACCAATACCAAACTTTTTTCAGGTGAAGCTTTTTAATATTCTGTAATTCAATCAACCTGGATTGTCAAACTCGACTACGTTCTCTCTCAGCTCTACATTCTCCGTCCAACGTCACTTTCTTGCAATTCTGTAATACTCACACGAGTTCACCTTCACGAAATTAAAACTTCTTCCGTCAAACATTCGATTTTATAGTCATCCACCCCACTACCACAATACCTTTCACTTCCGGTCTGCACTCTATATAAAGAGAGACACTCTTTCTCGGGCCAAAAGGTAAGTGAATTTTTTTTTCTTATTTCAACTAAATATTGAAGTTGAAAATCGACCTACCCTATTGTTGAACGGCTCATATTCCGTCGACCTGTCGTTGTTTTCCGTTTTGTTGTTTCCGGTTGTAAAAGAATCTGATTAGATTAAATATCCAAATCGGCTTTGCTGGTTTCCAATGATTCTTCTCCTCCTCCCCCTCTTGGCGTTTTGTAATTCAACATGATTATCAAAAGACTTCATTGTTTTAAGCGGCCAAATCCGCAACTAACCGGTGTCGATCAAAAATCGCTCCGTCTATTGATCCGAAAAATGTCTCCTCGTGCGTATTAACCCCTTTCAGAAAGTCTGACACGATTATTTGTTGATCTTTATTCAATTTTATTCCCCCCACCCCGACCCGATACTCTTGGATTTTGGAGGGGTGTAGTATAATTGTTATCATCGGAGGAAATGGATTCAACGATCCAAGTTCAAATCCTAGACAATGCTGTTTGCATTTCAAATAGTTCTAATACCATTTGTAAGTGTATGAATCTAACTATTCTCCCTCAAGCTATGGGTAAATAGTTAGGTAGATCAGGTTCTTTAACCTTATTTAGGCAACCACTCGAAGAGATTGAAAACTTTGAATTCAAACCTGTTAAAATCCACTTAAGAGATTGTGTCGTATCCTGCTCATACAGAGGAGTTGGTATATATATATATATATATATATATATATATATATATATATATATATATATATATATATATACATCCTTATTTTTATTTTTTATTTTTATTCTTTAATTCTTTACTTTTATAATCTACCTCCCACCTCTTAAATGCTTTCATCTTTTTAATTGTTTTTCTCCTAGAATTCTAGTCCTTTAATTCTGCTCATTTTGTATGTACACTTTTACTTCAAGGAATCGGTCCCCCACCTAAGCTACACCTCATCCAAAGCATAGACCTCCCCGCCTCATTCAAAGAAACTAATCCAGCCCATTTCAAACTAAGACACCAACCCTCCCTCCCCCAAATTGATATATTTAAAAGCGATGTTACTTTGGGAAATTCTCAGTAAGAGTCATGTTCTTGTGATTACCTGAAGATGCCGTATTAATACGGTTGAAATAAATTATGGTAATGAAGCAAGTTTAGAGTTTTTCCTCCATTTACTGTATATATATATATATATATATATATATATATTATATATATATATATATATATATATATGAAAAATGAATGGAAGTGAATCCGACAGTGTGAAATAAATATTTTAGAAAAAACATCATTTAACATCATGTGTTTGTTTTTTCTAAAATATTTATTTCACACACACACACACACACACACACACACACACACACACACACACACATATATATATATATATTTATATATATATATATATATATATATATATATATATATATATATATATATATATATATATATATATATATATATATATATATGTATATGTATAATATATATATATATATATATATATATATATATATATGTGTGTGTATATACATATATATATATACTCTTGGATTTTACAAGTCTACTTTATAACTGAACTAAACTCTTTCTCTCTTGACTGTTGCCGATAAAATAAAACGGGAATACTTCCAAATAACAATGAAGATGAGGACAATAGTCCGAATAATTCAAATAATACTAATTATCAAGCCTCATCTAAAAAAATTACGAGAAACAAGAATATTTTGTAATGAAACAAGGAACTGATGGAAAAGAAAGCTTAAGGTCTAGGTTTCGATTATACCCCCCCCCCCTCTTTTTCAAATCTTTTTATCTGCATTCTTATTTAGTTTCATTACCCTTTCTAATCTAATATTTTTTATTACATTAAAACTTAAATACTTGCACCCGGTGGAGGGTGCATATATTTACTAGTATATATAACTGAAAAGACTTTCGGACCGACCTGTACAGTTTTCAGTGAGCATATCTCGAAAACCATTGGAACGATTTTGATTCACTTATTCGAAATATAGTTCTTTTATTGGCACGTAGGAAGTTTTCAGGCTTCCCAAAAATCTTTTTCTTATTTTTCATTCTTTCTTTACAAAATTCCTTTCCTAAAGAAAATCGTGTTTGTTGAGAATAACCCGTGAATCAATGAACAATTGATATTTTCATATTTCATGAGTTTCTCCGCAGGAATTTCCACGGGAATATTAACAATTGTCAATACTTAGCAAAGACCAACAACAATAATCTTCTTGAATATATATATATATATATATATATATATATATATATATATATATATATATATGAGGAAAAATGAGTAAAGAAAAAGAAATGTAGATGGATAAAAATGAATTTAATCGATATCACTTTTAATCGATATCACTTACACATGTGTTTCGGTCCGTTTATCAAAATGTATACGGATTACGCTATTATTATTATTATTATTATTATTATTATTATTATTATTATTATTAAAATAATCAGATGATAATTATTATTATTATCATTATTTCAACTTCATCTGATTATTTTAATAATAATAATAGCGTAATCCGTATACATTTTGATAAACGGACCGAAACACATGTGTAAGTGATATCGATTAAAAGTGATATCGATTAAATTCATTTTTATCCATCTACATTTCTTTTTCTTTACTCATTGTTTCCTCATATTGTCGGATTCAATTCCCTTTCCATTCTTATATATATATATATATATATATATATATATATACGAAAAGTAAATGGAAGTGAATCCGACAGTTTGAATTAAACATTTTTAGAAAAAACAAACAAATGATTTTATAGTTCGCTGACAGAAATCTGTTTCGACCTTTTATTAAAGCGGTCTTCATCAAAAGCAAAATATTTGTGATAGAAATATTTGTGATAGAAATTTCTATCACAAATATTTCGCTCTTGATGAAGACCGCTTTAATAAAAGGTCGAAACAGATCTTTGTCAGAGAACTATAACATCATTTATATATATATATATATATATATATATATATATATATATATATTATGTGTGGTGTGTGTGTGTGTGTGTGTGTGTGTGTGTGTGTGTGTGTATACGTATGCAAAATAAAAATACTGAATTTTTTTAAGCATGAATAACTGTGAGTGTAAGTGTTCAAAGTAGACTAATGTTTAAACATATAAATGACTTACCAGTTGTGTTAGAATTGGTATTGTAAGTGATATTGAATTCAAGAGATTTATAGTAATTGTTATATTGCCATTTAAGGCAAATGTACATTTTTTTGTAGTTAATTGATTTTTATTAGAACATGATTTATGTGTCAAAAATATTTCGAAAATTATTTACTAAGGAGGATTGCTAAGGGATTTAATATTCTAACTAAAGGTAAACTGGGTAATTCTTAAATTGTGGCGAGTCGTAGGTAAATTGAATTTTTAATTATTTGTATGTAACGTATTGAGTGGGGTTAAGTATTGGTGTGTGATTTATTTTGGGGGAGCAGGGGTGGCAGGCTGATTGGGGGAGTTCGTTTCAATTATTTTTACACATACACACACACACATATATATATATATATATATATATATATAATGTTAATATGTATAATATAGGGCCGGTTTAGCTCAGTCGGTAGAGCGTCCGACTAGTTTTGATACCGGCCTTCGCCAACTCATCGTATGAGTAGCACATGGATCTGTGCTGTAAAGTGTGGATCTGATGGTAGGTGTGGCGCTCCACCTTAGCAAAGCAATCTCTTTCGCAAGCTGGCGAAAAGGGTATAGACTACGGCTGATACCGAAAATAGGCCACTTCGCCAACTTTTCTTTATATATAACTAGAAGCGACTATCCGGCGTCGCCTGCGTAGGGGTGTAAAAAAAGTTGTATCGCATATCCATTATTGTTGAGTCGAGAATTGTAAAAAAAAAAAAATCTTACGTTGATCCAGACACAAAAAATTCAAAAGAAAAATTAATGTCTCCTATTTGAAAAAAAAAAAAAGTCGGCGGGCTGGCCTAATCTCAGTATCGACCGGACAGCGAGGAAGTCTGTCTCCTTTTCACTAGTGGTAGACCAGGGGGATTGTTTTGCGTGTGACCTGGAGCATCACATCGACCATCAGTTTCTTACTTTACCGCACAAACCCAAATTGTGCTACTCATACGCTGGGTTGGCGAGTGGTTCCCCTTTGATCATGTTAGACTTATAGGAATTAACCCATGCACTGAGTTGGCGTTGGGCCATAATCGAACCCGGGACCTTCTGGCTGCAAGTCGGATACTCTACCGACTGAGCTAAACCGGCCCTGACAAGTAAAAAGGTTTTTCAGTATCTTGCACGTAGCTGAGGATATTCTAATTGAACTCAAGCTGCAAGGAATTAAAATAAAATTTACAAGGCAATCTTAGTTACCCATTTACCCTGAATTAGACGAAATCGATTTAACTAATCTAATTTATTTCCATTTTCTAAGTCTTCAATAAAATTGGTTTTATTTCAAGTTTTATCTAAGTGGAATGTCTCAGCGTGTTGTATGTTTGTTTGTTTGTTTGTATATATATATATGTGTGTGTGTGTGTGTGTATACATACCCAAGTAATGTGTGACACGAGGTCAATTTCTTAAGCGGGGTTTAATGGGTTTGAATTCAGAGTTTTACTTCTCCTAGACTGGTTGTTATTAGCATTTCAGTCTCGGAAGACTATAGTAAGTAAGTAAAGTTGACGGGGCGGCCTAAAGTCGGTATCAGCC
>CM042164.1:86219407-86254407 GCA_023376005.1 Doryteuthis pealeii | reverse complement strand
AAGTTCTATTTTCCTCATTTTGCAATCATTTTGTTCTGAATAAAGTATGACCCACCTCATTCATATATATATATATATATATATATATATATATATATATATATGAATAAAGTATGACCCACCTCATTCATATATATATATATATATATATATATATATATATATATATATATATATATATGAATGAGGTGGGTCATACTTTATTCATATATATATATATATATATATATATATATATATATATATATATATATATAATAAGAGGAAAACTATAAAAAAAGAAAAAGAAGGAACGAAATTTAAACAATAAAAAAGATAAATGAAAGAAACAAATAATAAAGAGGAAGAAAGGTGGAAGTAATGGAGGAAAAGGAAGAAAAAGCACAAAACAAAAACAAAAAGAACCACACAGGAAAGAAAAAAAAAAGAAAGAAAGAAAGAATAAAGAAATGTATACCGATTTTTTGTTTTGTTTTATTTCATATTCTATAGTTTCATTTTTTGAACAATAATAAATAAACAATAATTTGAAGTAAAAAAAAATAGAATGAAATAAAATAAATCAATTCTTATTTTGAAAAAAAAAAAGAATTGAAAAGAAAACTCATGCTCTTTTCCCTTGTCACGTGTAGATTTCATTTTTTGCGATTTAAAACTTATCTTCTGTTGAAACTTTAATTATAACGAAACATGTTAATTCAATTTTCTATATTGTTTTTCTTTTCTCATAACATCGGATTTTATATCAAACCTTACCTCGTTGTGTAACGGTTATTGTTGTACGAAATGGACACAGTGATAAAAAAAAATTGTAACCCTAACCATACAGTTATATGCAAATTATTTATATTGGAATCATCTATCATATAAATGTGTAAAAAATTATTAGATACTACTACAGAAAAAATGTGAATAGAAATATACAATGAACACGATTCCCTAACTTCTAGGCATAAAGTAAACCTTGACGGGGTGACATGCTGGAAGTCAATCCATCCATCCAGTACTTTTTTTCTTCAGTTCTGGAGATTTGAGGAGTGTTGAGTAGACCTTTATTGCCGTTACTTGTATGTCCACACTGACCCGGGTTTGTAGAATCTGTTAAGGTCCCATTTATGACTCAATAATTATTCATATTCCATAGGATTATGTGCAATCCCCCACCCCCCAAAAAAAAACTACACAAAAATGTAAATATGAATATACAATGAAGGTGATTCCCTAATCTTGTTTTTTTTAATGCTTTAATTTTTTTAATGAAATGGCACAATACTCTTCTTATTACCAAACAATAAACACAATTCTTCTTCTCTTGTTGCATCTGATTTTCCAAACAAAGTTGTTTCTAGAATGAAAGTGCTTTCAATTTGATTTCCTTCCAATTCTTCACCATTTTCATTATAAGAATCTATTTCCATTTCATTATTAACCTTTAAACTTCAAGACATTTTTCAACTGATATGAATTCACATTGGCTTTATTACCCTAGCTAAAATTCTACAATTCAAATAATTTTATATATATTATATATATATATATATATATATATATATATATATAGACAATGTATTAAATATCTTCAATAACTAACATTCACCTAACCCCCCTCTTAAAAATAATAGACTCTCTGAATTTGATAAAAGCATAGATAACAGAACTAAAAATTAACTAAAAACCAAATTACATAACCCCATGAATACGACTGGAGCAACAGTCGAAAGCGCTCGGAAAATTAGTATGAAAAATATCATGAATCAACTCGATCCAGATTCAAAAAGGATAGCCAGAAGACTGGAAAAAATATTCATACAAAAAATGAAAAAAGAATACTCTGTGTTATTCAATAACACATGTCTTAAGAATATATATATATATATATATATATATATATATATATATATATATATATATATTGCCAATAAGATATGTCAGCAAATTCTGTTAAATTGTTATTCTGAATTTTTGAGATGAGACTTGATAATTTGTATGGACCATATGACCTTTAGGCACCCTTTTTGCATTCTCATTTCATGAGGATATTTTTTTTCATTTACACCGCCACAATCCCGTTGTTTGTTAACAGATGATTTTTAGAGTTTTTTTTAATTCTCTTCCCCATGAATAATTCCCATGAAATTTGGTTATCACTGACATTGGCCAATCAATTGACCCATTTTAGATCTTATGATCTCAAATTTTAACAGCATTAGTAGAAATAACTCAAAATTCTAATTTCACTTTCCATCATCTCAAAACTTTAGCACATAGACCCAACTAAGATAAACTGGGGAACGCCTATTCGATTTTTGGCAACGAGCCACAAAAAGAAAGAAGAAGAAGAAAAGTGATTGGAAGAAAATAATGAAAATAAAAGAAAACTGAGCAATGGGATTAAGTCAAGATTAAGAATAATCTCTTTATATAATGAAATGAATTAGCAAAAATCGAGGCTTAGATTAGATTAGAAGCAAAAGAAACATTAACATTTGGTTTGTGTATTGGCAGATTCCCTTAAAGAAGACCAGAGAATAATCCAATTGAAACTTGGAGAAAATAAAATATCGTACGGCCGGTTTAGCTCAGTTGGTAGAGCGTTCGGCTAGAAACCACAAGGTTCCTAGTTCGATACCGGTCCTCGCCAACTCAGCGTATGAGTAGCACAGGGATCTGTGCGGTAAAGTAAGGACACCTCAGTCAACCTGGAGCTACCCCCAAAAATAATTTTCATGCCAGTCTTAGTCCGGACACCCGATATATATAATGGAACGCAGACTATGTATCCCATCCGAACAAGCCTCCAAGGAGCTGGATTACAGGGATACGCCAATACGCCAAGATCATTAGAAAGAAAATTGAAGTTATTTTGATTACAATTTTTATGATTACCGTGTCACTTTCATACAAAAGAAACACAATACAGAAACACAATCTTCTTACATGTTTTAAGCTTACCGCTTATGAGATACTAGCAGCGGCTACCCAGCGTCGCCTGGGTAGAGGGGGATTTTTTAAAATTAGTCCCGCAGATCCATTATTATTGAATCACGAGTTGAATCCTCGTGGGATGCCCCATTTAAATCTCTATGCAAAAAATAGACCTTACATTGATCCAGCTACTCTGAAAATATATGTTAATGCCTACTATCTAAAATACTAAATTAAAAAAAAAATCCATGCTGTTGTCATTTAAATTTTATTTTTTAATTATCTTCACGAATATAAATCAGATCCTTATTATTTTTGCTCAAAAAGCAAGCCCTGGTGATGTTTAATGTGTATATATATTTACTTTGTCGTTCATTGTTTTATTTTCGAAGTTTCCTTCGGACATACATATGCACACAACTACCCTTTATATATATGGATAGATAATGCCGACTTTAAATGATATTGGATGTTTTGAAACACTTTGAGATAATTTGAATTGTGACCCATTAAACCTAGGTGTAATGATATGAAATCAGTAAATCAAGTCATTTTGTGACACAGTTTATTTATTTCACGATCCGCTGAAGGGTCGCGACCCATAGTTTAGAAACCACTGCTCCAGACGGCATCTAGTGTCCAAACAGAATCGGTGAATATATGATTTTTCCTTATTTGCCAACATTGGTGTATTCATGTGTAGGAATCCATAAATAAACGTCGCTTATAAGTTCGTCCTTACATCCCATCATTGACCAACATGTCTCGTTCATCTTACTTGAATGGTTTTAGAGATGGAACGTAAGTGGGTGTACAGCTGCTGTTTTATAGGGTGTTGCTTCCAGGTTTTGAAAACAACACACATCATTCTTTGTTTCCAATCAAGCCTTTTCTTCAAGCGTTTCAATATAATTCCAGGCGTGCAATCATATAGTAGTACTGACACGACTACAGCTTGGAGACAGGCTCTGTCGGCTGGCACGTTAGAATACACCGATTGCACCTCTGCAGAGAGATAAGACTCCCCTCAATGGGACCACCTGTTGGCCGTGGCTGCCGACCGGTGATTCTTAAGGAGGATAGATGAGCAGTCCATGACATACAATACTCCACTTAGACCTCTACTTAGGTTAGAAGGGCGGTCGGAGAGGCACCCCCCGATCAATCGGCACCTATGATTACCCCAACCCTATTATCCTCATGACAAGCCCCAACCCTTTTTATCATAAATGTGCTAGAAGACGGTGGCAGAGGTCTTCATGTCCTTCCTTCTGGTGAATGTTTGCTACCAGGTCCACCTGTTAGGTTCAACATCTATGGGTTCAATAGAAATATGATTATAAAAAAATTATCGGCATTAAATGACCCATTGCGGTTGATATGCCGTAAAACTAAACAAACCAAACAGATTGGGAGAATTGCTGCTTTTTTATTATCATAGATTAGATTTCCATATGGTCGATAATCTATCGATAGTAGTGCATGCTTTATTTCACTCTTAGGATTTTGATATAGTAATAATATGTAAAAGAGTAGGACAGGCGTTAGGACCTTTGAAAAATCAATATAACTGTAAAATGAAAGTACTTAGCTATTAGGAAAGATTCAAGCATTTATTTTCCTTTTAATATTAAGAAAATATTATTTATTCATAAAATTTTAGTTTCTTTTCTATGAAGGAAATTTTTAAACCCGTCGACCCCGCCGGATGGAATGCCTTTTCGTGTTTAGTCGACACAAAATAATTAGCAGAAGTAAATGAAGCAAAAGACGATTGTAACAAAATAAATAAATAAAAGAAAATAAATAAAATAAACAATTGTCTAAATGGAAAATTGAAAAGCCATGGGAAGACAATGAATTGAAAACAGCGAATGGGTTTCTCAACTTTTTTTTCTCCCAATATTATTTTGGGTTGAGTTCGGCTTCTGTAAAATTTAGGCGCAACCATAATTTGGAAAAATCGAAGAAAATAAATGAAAATTGCCAATGATTTGATTTTTTTTCCTTTTCTCCAGATTCAACAGCAATTTACTGTCGTTCATTCCTTATCTAGAATTATTAAAAGAAAGAAAATAAAAATCCTAAACAATCACAACAAAAAATAGGCAAAGATTTTAGTTTGAAGGAATAATTCATTTTATACGAAATAATGGCTTCAGAAAGATTTGCTGGCTTCGTTTAATTGTTGTCCTTGGCTTGTTTATGAGAGGAATTAAATCTTTTTCGTTCAATTCGTCCTGTTCTTTTCTCTTCTCTTCTCTTCTTTCTTTCGTGAAAGCTTGAAGCCGAGTTTCTTCAGAATGCTATGACTTTGAGAAAGATTCGAAATGATTCTCTTCATGATGCGGTTTTAATTAAGTCTTCGTCTGTGCTTCATGCGTTCATAATTTCTTTTTAAGGATAATCAGGGATGGAATGGGAAGACTCGACTAAGAACATATCTCTCTTAGATATATACAAGACTCATTCATTTAGTCCACAAACTGACACGGTGTTCTAAGTTTTTTAATCGGAATTTTGTATGTGATTCATATCTGTCACCATGTTAAACGATTGATTTTAACGGCATATCAATCCGTCTATGGTTATTTTATGCCTAAAGATTAGGGAGTCATTTATATTATACATTCATAATCACATTCTTTGATATGTAATTATATATATAAAATTAAAAAAGAACAAGGTATTCAAATGCATGCTGTTTTATTATAGAAACCGACATTATAACGTTTCGGTTTGTTTAGCAAACTATCGTCAGGATATCGTTCGTATTCTGTTATACAGAAAAAAAACCCCCTTAAAACAGAGGTTAGTAATTTTATCACATTCCTCAGTATTTCTCAAATATGAAAAAAAAATTGAGAATTTGAGAAATATTCAGAAACCACAGCAAACTAAAAAAAAACCAACTTTTTTCTATATAACTGAATATCAACTGTTGTAAAGGGAAGTAACGCTCACGTATGCAAATGAGATACGTATAAAGGAACAACAGAAGATTGGCTCAGCCCTTAGTTATTGACGTCACATTCACCATGAATTTATTTTTATTTAAACCTCAATTATTGATAAAATTGTGATACATTATTAATACTTTTGGATTAATCTACATATTAACAACACACGGGTATATTTATATATTCAACAGAATAGCGGTTTACAGTGTGAACGACAAGGCTAATTTGAATATTGATATTAAGAATTCGATGTTAATAAATATATGCTTAGTGTTATTGATTTCTAATTGTTTGATTTTCTCTTAACGAATCTGAGCAAAAATCTCGAGGATAAATCTTAAACGAAATCCACGAACAAGACGAAATAACTGTAATTTTATTAAATACTTCATAATCTAACTAAATAGATAAATTAGGAAAAATGAAAGACGGGAGTGACGGAAAATGATGGAAGAGTTAGATTTAAAGCTGTTCTATTTTTCGATTATACCCCCTCAGTTTATCATTTTCTAAATAGTTTCTAATTTGATACAATATTTTTATTACATCAAAACCTAAATACTTGCACCCGAAGGAAGGTGCCTATATTTGCTAGTTAATGTAAAGGAATTAATGTGTTTTTCTATATTTATTTATAACTAGCAAATATATGCACCCTCCGGGTGCAAGTATTTAAGTTTTAATATAATAAAATATTGTATTAAATTAGAAAGGCTAATGAAACTAAATAAGAATACAGATAAAAAGATTTGAAACAGAGGGTATAATAAAAGATTTGAAACAGAGGGAGTATAATAAAAAATGGAACAACTGAAACTTACTCTTCCATCACTCTCGTCTTTCATTGTTATTTTTTCTAATTTAAGTATTTAGTTATAAGAGGAAGTAAAGAATAAAATGACAGTTATTTTATCTTGTTAATGGATTTCATTTAAGATTCATTAAAGATATTTTTGTTTATATTCATTAAAATAAAACCAAACAGTTAGAACTCAATAATACTAAGCACATATTTATTAAATTCGATTTTTTAATATTAATATGCAAATTAGCCTTCCCGTTCACATTGTAAAGCGCTATTTTGTTGTATATATAAATATAATTGCATGTTGTCAGTATGTAGACATAGTTAACAGTATTAATAATGTAAGACAATTTTATTAATAATTGAGGTTTAGATAAAAATAAAATCATGGAGAATGTGATGTCAATAACTAAGAGAATTGTGACTTGAGTAGGAATATAGTTTCGGTTACAGACAGAAAAACACACAATCTCCATTATTTATTTATAATGTTTGACTATGAATATTCTTACGTGGAGCATCATATCGTGTTCAGATCACATACCGTTTTATAAAGAGGGAGATAGTGAAAGTGAGACAGATGATATTACCCTATGCAAATCAAGTTACTTGTCCTTGATACCGGAAGTGGTAAATGTTAGCTTTGCTTTGATACCGGAAGTGGTAAATGTTTTCTTTGACTTTTCTTTCATACAACTATGTCTTTGCCATGAGCATTTGGTGAAAGTGGATATGTTGTTTTTCACTCTGCCAAAAAAAGTGTGAATTTCATTTCTCTAATTTCATTAAAGGGTCAGAAATCCAATGGATTATTTTACGACAAAGTCACTCGTTGTAATTCCCTTTGCTCTTTCTTTTTAAAAACAAATAATGAATGTGCTAGTAATTTCTCATCGGCTTTAACTCTTTGCCTACCAAATTTCCCCCTCGGCTACACCAAATATTCCCCGTATGATGAAATATTTCACTATTTATTCACCTCAGAACTCATTCTATTGAAATAAGTAAAGTCGACGGGGCGGCCTGAAGTCGGTATCAGCCAGTCAGCGAGGGAGTCTATCCCCTTTTCAATAGCGCTAGACCAAGGAGATTGTTTTTAGCATCTGAGGTGGAGCGCCACACCTACCATCAGCTCCTCACTTTACCCTGTGCTACTCATACGCTGAGTTGGCGGGGACCGGTATCGAACTAGGAACCTTGTGGTTTCTAGCCGAACGCTCTACCCAGGGCTATTGAAATAAAGTCCTATTATTATTGTAATTTAAGCCCTGCTCAATTATAATGAATGAACCATAATTTTTTTTTTTTACTTTGGTGGGAGAGCCACTGTGAGGGGTTCAAAGTAGGCAAAGAGTTAAATCCAATACAAATTATAGGGAGTATGGAGTTACCCCATCGTTGCCGTTACTCTCAACCCCATTCTAATCCGGTGTGGTAGTATCAGTTAGGGTTCCATCTGTAAGTCAAATAGATAAGAATACTTGAATCCATATAACTGTGCAAATTATTTGTATTAAGAATAATAAATTGAAGCAATAATTATTGACAAGGTTACTTGTAACCATATAAAAAAGGCTAACTTAGGCATTAAATAACTCACCAAGGGTTGACAAACCATGAACCCAAACACCCAAACAATCTTTATTTGTTTTTATTTGTAAAAGGGCCGAGTTAGCTCAGTCAGTAGAGCGTTCGGCTAGAAACCTCACGGTTCTTAGTTCGATACCGGCCCTCGCCAACTCAGCGTATGAGTAGCACAGGGATATGTGGCGCCCCACCTCAGACGCTAAAATAATCTCCTTGGTCTAGCGCTAGTGAAAAGGGGATAGACTCTCACGCTGTCTGGCTGATACCGACATTAGGCTGCCCCGACGACTTTGCTTTTTTACGAGTTATCATTTCTGTGTTTATAATAATTGTTGTTTTTAGATATTTGTTTGTTTTTAATAATAATAATAATAATAATAATAATAATAAACCATTCAGAACACTGCACTGCTGCAATCTGCCAGAATACTCAGAAGAGTCCTGGAGATCTGAGGAGACTTGTTGTCACTTAGACTCCAGTGAAATAAAAGTCTTTGTGAATTTACTTTAGTGTTTAGAGTTATTTGTTTGATATGTATTTATTTTCATTTTGAGTTCTGATTTTTTTTTCTTTACTCTGAAAAGTTGTATTGCTTAATGGTTTTTCCAAGCAAATGTTACAGTGTCTAGTTAGGTAATAATATGCAGGTGCTATTTTCCGTATTTTCCAGGTTATTCCTGGTGTGATTGGGTTTGAATTTGGTTTATAAACTCATGTTTTTCTATTTAACCTATAGATGGGACCCTAACAGGTACTACCACTCCGGGTCAGAGTGGACCAGGGAACAATGGTGATAAAGGGGTACTCCACATTCCCCAGACCTCCAAAACCGGAACCACACCATCAGATAGAGTTTAACATCATTCCCAGGACATGTAGACCCTCAGCCACCGCCTTCTATTACTACTAGTTGTAGTGTATTGTTTGTTTGTTTGTTTTGTTTTACGGCATATCAACCTCAGTGGGTCATTTAATGCCGATAAAGTTTTGAAATAAACCAATTCTTAATGATAATACAATTTTTTTATAAATACATTTTTCTATTTAACCCATAGATGGGACCCAAACAGGTACTACCACACCGGGTCAGAGTGGACCAGGGAGCAATAGTGATGAAGGGATGCTCCACATTCCCCAAACCCAGAACTGGAACCTCACCATCAGATAGAGTTTAACGTCATTCCCAGGACATGCAGACCCTCAGCCACTGCCTTCTAGCACCCATATGATAAAAAGAGTTGTGGGTTGCCATGAGGGCAATAAGGTTGGGGCAATCATATAGGTGCTAGGGCTTGATGTTACAAGCCGATTGATCGGAGGGGGCTTCTCCGACCGTCGTCTAGCCCAAGTAAGGGTCTAAGTGGAGTGTTGCAGATCATGGACTGCTCATCCACCGAGACTCTGTCTTTAAGCATCACGAGTCGCCACCCACGGCCAACAGGTGGTCCCATGTGTCTGGATAGTGCTGTGCTATGTTCGTATCTTTTATGGTTAAATGATTTCTTGTCTGCCTAGTTTCTTTGTTGGTCCTTACTTAGGCTAGATGGGCGGATAAATCGACTGGTCAGGTCGAACTCTGACAACTATATGATTGTCCCAACCCTATTGGCTTTATGGCAACCCCTAACCCTTTTTATTATACATGCGCTAGTAGGAGGTGGCTGACGGTCTTAGTGTTCTGGGAAGGACATTAAACTCTATCTGATGGTGAAGTTCCAGTTCTGGAGGTCTGTGGAACGTGGAACACTCTTTCATCACCATTTCTCCCAAGTCCACTCTGACCTGGATTGGTAGTACCTGTTAGGGTCTCATCTATGGGTTAAATATGACACAAGGTCAATTTCTTAAGCGGAGTTTAACAGGTTTGAATTCAGAGTTTTCCTTCTCCTAGACTGGTTACCTAACCATGGTTAAAGAGTCCAGTCTACCCTGCTATTTACCCATAACTGGAGGGAGAATTGGATTCATACCTTTCCCAAGGGTATTAGCGCCATGTGAAATGCCAACAGCTTCGTCCAGGAATTGAACTCGGGTTGACGAGTCCATTTCCTACGACTCTAACCATTAGACCACGCGCCTCCATAAATATGTATATAAAATCCGAATTCAAAATTAAATTGAACCCTTTCCCCCAATAAACCTTTTTGTTTGGTTTGGTTAGGTTTGTTTTACGGCATATCAAACTCAGTGGGTCATTTAATGCCGATAAAGTTTTGAAATAAATCAATTCTTAATGGATAATACAATTAAAAAAAAAACATTTTTCTATTTACCCCATAGATGGGACCCTAACAGGTACTACCACTCCGGGTCAGAGTGGACCAGGGAGCAATGGTGATGAATGGGGTGCGCCACAATCCCCAAACCTCCAAAACTGGAACCTCACCATCAGATAGAGTTTAACGTCATTCCCAGGACATGTAGATCCGCAGTCACCACCTTCTAGCACCCATATGATAAAAAGGGGTTGGGGCTTGCCATAAGGGCAATAGGGTTGGTAAAACCTTTTTGTGGCCTCTCAGATGACAAATAATACTTAGATATAAAAGTCATGCATATTCATCAAAATGTATTCTCTTTAAGCGAAATATTTCCGTGTCTTGTATCGTGATAAATCGATTTGATAAAAAAAAGATCAAAGTCACAAAAATTTGCTAAAAAGTGATAAAGATTATCACATTGCTACACTCATTATCTTTCCCACACGTTGTATTAATATTTATTGTATTTATTGTATTTATTATATTTTATTTATTATATATATATTTTATTTATTATATTTATTTATTTATTGTATTTATTATATTTATTATATTTTATTTATTATATATATATTTTATTTATTTTTATTTTTATTTTTATTTATTTATTATATTTATTGTATTTATTATATTTATGTATTTATTGTATTTATCATATTTATGTATTAATTGTATTTATTATATTTATGTATTTATGAATTTTTATTTTTATTTTTATTGTATTTATTATATTTATTTATTGTATTTATTGTATTGTATTTATTATTGTATTTATTATTGTATTTATTTATTGTATTTATTAATTTATTATTTATTATCTATTATTATACTTAGATATAAAAGTCATGCATATTCATCAAAATTTTTTCTCTTTAAGCGAAATATTTCCGTGTCTTGTATCGTGATAAATCGATTTGATAAAAAAAAAGATCAAAGTCACAAAAATTTGCTAAAAAGTGATAAAGATTATCACATTGCTACACTCATTATCTTTCCCACACGTTGTATTAATGATAATCAAAGATATTCAAGGAATGTTGTAGATGTCGGGTGATACGTATTCGGATTGATTAACTTATTTAATTGGGACTATCACACTTGGTGCGATAATTGTGTCTCTTAATTCGAACCAAAATAATTAGACCGACAAAGAATAAATGAATAGAAGAAGATGATTTATTTTATTCTGTCATTGGCATCGTTTGGAACATCCTACTGCAGTATGAAATCATTCTTCATTTGAAGTCCTTTCATTTACTAGGTTACTAAGCTTCCTCGGTCACTTGCTAATTTTTAGGGATCACATTCTTACATTTTGGAAGTCCACCCTGTTACAATCTTATGGGCCATCCTGTAGGCTTTAAGCAAGAGCGTTTGTCCAGTGGAATTGGATCCTTGGTAATCCTCTGGTAAATAATCCTGATCTTTGGTAATCCTCTGGTAAAGAATCCTGATCCTTGGTAATACTTTGGTTCTTCTGATAAAGATTCCTGAGTATTGTAAGTCCTTCATCAATGCGTGCTAGTAGAACTATGGCCAGTATCAGTGTTTAAGTAGTGTATCAGCCACGCAGCATGGCTTGTGATTGTCGAAGGAATAAACCACGTGATCACGGCTAGTCTATAAATCCAGGTGGGGATTTGTAGCACACCTTATATACCAAATATTCCAACGCCCCCTGATTGCCGAGAAAGGTTGTGCAGTAGTGGCCTTTTTGTGTCCAATAGTTGTTTGATTCAATTGCAGCAAAATCCTTAGCTCCCTCAGTCGCTTTCCAGTACCTAAGGCTCCCAGTTCCTACTTCTCCCAGTTCCTACAACTCCCAGTTTTACATTTTGGAGGTCCATCCCTTGATTACTGAGTTTGTGCAGTAGTGTCCGTCAGGTTTGCACTCTTGCAGCAAATTCCAGGCTTTTAGATCCATTCAGTCGCTTGCTAGTTCGTAGGGTATCCAGTCCCACATTTTGGAGGTCCATCCCCTCATTACTGAGCAAGTTCATGCAGTGGTGGCCCCTTCATATCCAAAAGTTGTTTGACTCTATTGCAGTAAATTCAAGGCATTCGTGTGTAGATACTTCTTCAGCATACGTAGCAAATGAAGAAAAATGGAGAAATATATTAGCGCCAACCTTGTTAATAATAGAATAGTGTTGTGCATCCTCGTTGGGGATTAGGCTGTTTGGCCATCGATGTCCAGTGATAGTTCTCAGATGTTTGCGGTGGCAGGCATCAAGCTTATTTATTACTGCCTATAGAGCTGTCCAGCTGTTGTAAGTGGTACTGTGATGTTGCACCAAAAGTGCAATTATGTGCATGCAAGTGTGTGTATATTTTAAGTTGTATAGTTAGTTATATGAATACGTAGTAGTAAGACCAGCCACATATAAGTATATATATGTGTACGTGTGTAGACTGGAGATAGTGGATCGTATGTGTATGCGTGTATGTATATGGATGTTCACCTAATTTTGTGTTGTCTTTTTTGTTCTCTCTATGTTTATTAATTGTTCACCTTTCGGTGCGGGGGGGGGGTCCCTGGAGGTGCTTTTGTCACGGACACAACGATTATTGTAAAATTTCATTCCTTGATATTTATTTGGGCGGGTCTCCTTGGTTGCTGTGGGAGGGTCTCCTTGGTGGCTGTGGGAGAGTTCCCGTGGTGTAGTGGTTAAAGTGATTGACTGTGACATTGTCGTAAGCGTGTTCGAACCCCAGTTGTGCTATGATGTTCACTTTCGGATTAATACCCCCGGGACAGATATGAATCAATTCATCACCCAGCTATGGGTTAAATAGTACCACTACTGTTCTTCTACAAATATGACTTTGGTATTAAATAACCCAGGATGTTTGATACGCCATTAAACAAAAAAAAATTGTGTGACTACGATTATGTATTTTTCCCAGGTGCCACATGTCAATGTTCGACCCCTCGTTAAAAAATCAAGATTTTAAACGCTGATTTTAACGGTATCAGGTTATTTTTAAACACTCGCTGTAATGAATTGATTTCACAATTAAACTGTCCATTAACACTATCATTTTTTCATTTCACTCATATGTCTCTCGTTCTCAAATTAAGTGCTTTCATTTTTCGAAGATTTTACCGAAGATTAAATTAAAATTACGCAGCCCTTTTTCCATAAGAGGCGTCATCGAAAAGACAGATTGTCATTTGGCTTCTCTTTCCCGCTATTAAGAGTCACGTGATTCAACTGGAAATGCTACTTTTTAGTTGATGAGATGAAATAGAGGAAGAAAAGAAATTAAAAAATATATATATACGAACGGCTTGCGAAGACATAGAATTTTCAGTAATTGTTCAAAATTATCGCATGTATGTTTCTAACCAAATATTTGAAAATGTCTCTCTAATATATTCAACAACTTGTATTTGCCGTACAAACCCATCACAAAATCTAATTTTGCTGTTTGCTCTAGCTTTCTTCCTATGTATCCTGCCAACTTCAAATTATTGTTGGCATACACACCTAATGATTCTCCAGTCCACTTGACCTTTTCAGTTCAGCCCTGTTGACTGGGGCTTTAGAATACACTGATTGAACCCTTTTTATCATATGGGCGCTAAAAGTTAGTGGCTGAGTGTCTTCATGTTCTGGGTATGACATTAAATTTTAACTGATGGTAAGGTTCCAGATTTGGAGGTTTGCAGAATGTGGAACACCCATTTATCACCTTTGCTTCCAGGTCCACTCTGATGTAGGAAATTTTCATATTCAGTAACATAAAATCATTAATGTAGAGGTGACTTGTTTAGGAATCACCTGACAAAGTACACGTCCCCAAAATAAATAAATGGACGAAGTTTAGCCTTTGTCATATGCAGGAGTCCATATGTATAAATTAGTGCCCAGACGTCAGGTCCGGATAAGACAGGTCTTCTTTCTTACCTTCTACTAGAACCATGTAAACTAGTACTACCTGTTCCATGGTCGGGTTGATGGCAACTAAACTGGCACCCTCATCAGACAGGTCTCAGGTTGTCTGGTGAGGTAGGTGTGTGGACATCCAGCATCAATAAAAACAAGAACTGTCGAAAGTTGGATGAGCTCCTGGGGAGCTAACGGCCATCCACATTGATAGTAGGATTGGGGTACTTACTACTCACATAAATCCCCAACACAACCTGTCGCTTGGGTGCAAGCACTTGGGCTTTCGGGGAGGCTTGCTTCTCGTGAAGTAAACGTAATGTCACGATCGGAGTTTGAACTGCCTTACTACTATATCGCAATCCTGCACGTTAGCCACTACGCCACAGCGACTACACCTATATGTCTTTAGTACTCCTACCATGTAAACTAGTACCATCTGTCAGGTGTTACAAGAACAGGAGATGAACACCATCAAATAATCTATTTTTCCAACTCAGATGTCATACGGGGGAATTACACAATGATCAATAGTGCCTGTTCAGCTCAGTCGGTAGAGCGTCCGACTAGCAACCACCAGGTTCCGGGTTCGAAACAGGCCCAATCAGTGTATGACTAGCACATAGATCTGTGCAGTAAAGTGAGGAGCTGATGGTAGATGTGGCGCTCCACCTCAGATGTCAAAACAATCTCCTTGGTCTAGCGCAAGTGAAAAGGGGATATAATCCCTCGCTGTCTGGCTGATAACGACGTTAGGCCAACCCGATGACGAAGACTTTTACCCAATGATCTAACACAGAGGGTGTCAACTGGGTGGGGGATCATATTACCATATAACGTTTTTTGCGAGCAAAAAAATATCTTTAAATGTCAGCGAGTTTGTACCCTAAGTAAGTAAAATCATCAAATTCATTAAAGGATTAAAAAATAAAACAATTTGAAATGTAATCTTTAAATATGTATTAAAATAAAACAAACTATATATAGATATATAATACCAGTGTAAAACTTGTTTTAAAAAACAATGAGGACTGTCTAATGTTGCATGTTCAAATTTTGAGTGTATTTATTGAATAAACACACTCAAAATTTGAACATGCCAAAAAATCGTAGAATAAATTTTATTCTGTGTTATAACGATTTTGGGTAATGTGATGTAAGCAAAACATATCTAATCATAAAAATACAATAGGATTTTTGAACATCGAAGGGGAATTGGGGAGGGGTTATCCATCGTAAAATAAGAATCAAATGGGTCCATAGGTTAATTTGATGGAGTGGCCTATTGTCTGTATTAGGCTGACTGCGAAGGAGTCTATCTCTTTTTTGCTAACGCTAGACTAGAGAGATTTCTTGCTGGGTAGGAACGCCACACCTACCGTCATCTTCCCACTTTACGGCACATATCAGATTATCCAATCTGAGCTACTCATGCACTGAGTTGTCGGGACTGGTATCGAACCAGGAACCTTGCGATTCTAGGCAGGTGATCTAAATGGCTCTATAAGTAAAAAAAAAAAAAAAAAAATGAGAATTACTTATCTTGTTAACTTGTTTAATATTTATCTGTGTCAACGGTTAACCAGCCTCACCCGCCTGATATAAAAAAAATGCCCTGATGATTGTTTAATCAATTCTGTTTTATTTACCAAAATGGCGACTTCAAATTTTGGTCAGCCATTTTTGACTCTTAACCGAAATTCAATGTTTTTTTTCTTTTCTTTCTTTTCGTTTTTTCTTTTGTTTTTCATCAAAACTTTGATTTTTGTCTTGTATTATTTGTTTTTTTAAAGCAATTCCGTAATCAGCCCGAGTTTCGGCCGATGCCAATAATTGATACTGTCGTATTTGTATAGCAAATCAGAATCATGTCTGGTGGCATTGTTGTCCGAAAAAACTAATCTTTCTCGATTGGCAATTTGCAACATATCAAGAGAGACTTTTTTTTCTTCTTTCTTTCTTTTTCTTCCCCTTTTAATTCAGAGAAATAATTTGTCTGGCTTTGTGTCTCTTTGATCACAACAAAACTAGAGGTCATGACTTGTCTGTCTGTCTGTCTGTCAACATTCCTTTCTTCTTCTTCTTCTTGCCGCTGCTATTGTTTGTTTTTGTTTCTGTCTCTCTCTCACAACATTCTTCTTCTCTTCTTCTTCTTCTTCTTCTTCTTCTTCTTTTCTTTTTCTTCTCTTCTTCTTCTCTTCTTCTCTTCTTCTTCTTCTTCTTCTTCTTTCTTCTTTCTTCTTCTTCTTCTTCTTCTTCTTCTTCTTCTTCTTCTTCTTCTCTTCTTCTCTTCTTCTCTCTTCTTCTTCTCTCTTTCCATTCTTCTTCTTCTTCTTCTTCTTCTTCTTCTGCCGCTGCTGCTGCTGTTTTGTTGTTATCATTCTACTCCTTCCGGGTTATCCACACCAGCTGTAACTGATACATTACCCCACCCCGAATCTGAGTGACAACAAGTCTCTTCATATCTCCAGTACTCTTTTAACCATCCTAACTGATTTTAACCATGCTGTGGTCTGTGGTCAATTCTTCCTCCAGGGTCTTTGGAGCTGTTCCAAGTTTTCCATCTACAATTGGTATCACCGTCACCTTCATGTTCTATTGAATAAAAAGTTCTGAACAATTATCATTTAATAGTTACCTCCATTGATAAATCATAATAATAAATATTTATGAATGTAGACACTCTGTTGTATTATAGTTATTTACTTTATAGATATGGTACAAGGCCAGAAGTATGGAGCGCCCAATGAAAATCGAACTCACTAACAATGGTCTGCAAATCTAGGTTGCTAACCATTACACCACGTGAGATGCCCATACTATTGCGGTATAGTTATTTACTAAGCTTAGCTTAGATGTGGCAACAAGGCCAGAAGTATGGGGCACCCAATGAGATAGAACTCACTAACAATGGCCTGCAAATCTAGCTTGCTAACCATTACACCACGTGAGATGCCCATACTATTGCGGTATAAGGTGTAAAGATAATTGCCACCTCGATATATAGACTTACCAGCAATGGTAGCAAGTAGGCAGCAGCAACCTCAGTAAAAAGTCGCCACTAGGGTCGCTGGAGAAAAGGCTTTTGAACATCATGCACTGTTTGATACTTATTCACTGGAATATCGACAAGCAAAGAAAGACTGCCATATTTATCTCGACTAGAGGTTTACTACAGATTTGGATTAACCACGATTCAACAATGGCGCGAATCTCAACGACCTTGTACATAGTTGACTATGTAAATAGGGACGTTTATGTTTGAAGAGAATTTTGAGAACCATAAACGCAATATTAATATTACATGGTGGTATAATATAAGCAATATTAATATTCATCGGTGGTATAAATATAAAATATTACATGTAACTTAAAATATTACATATATAGATATTCATAAAATATTTACAATAAAATATAAATTTACATGTAAAACATATAATATTACATATAAGATATTACATAAATATAACATACGGTGGTATAAAATATAAAAATTACATATAACATATAAAATATTACATATAAGAATATTACATAAAATATACATCGTGTATAAAATATAAAAGTATTACAATAAAACATAAAATATAAATATTACATATAAGATATTACATAAATATTACATCGGTGGTATAAAATATAACATATCAAATTCGGTGGTATAGAATATAAGCAAAATCGCCACACATCGACTTTACCGGATGTGGTAAAGGCAGAAGCAACAACTTCCGGTAAGAAGTAGCCAATAAACGGGCAGAACAAAAGGCGTTTAAAGATTATGCTTTGTTTGGATAATTATTCACTAGAAAATCGACAAAAGAAACACTGCCATATTTATCTGGAGGATCACTACAGATTTGGATTAACCGATAGTGCGAATCTCAACACTCTCCACTATGTTTATTAATTTACTAAATGAACGGGAGAATACTTTATTTAGTAAGAAGGTTTTTATAAATATTACACCCTAATAGATCTAAATGCTCTAACCGCAATATTGAGCACTATTTCCTTATAAATATAGCACCCATATAATCTTTAAACTTTAATAATATATAAACTTTAATATATATATATATATAATATATTATATATATATATATATATATATATTTATGAGAAGTAAACAGACAGTGTTTGATATGGCCTTAGCCGACAATTTTGGGGAGAATATGTACTTAATTTAAGTCATACCTAATTTTGAAAATTAATTAATTGATAATTAATGAATTAGGCGTGCATACTTGTTTAGCCTTACATTTTAACAGGTATGCCCGCCTAATTCATTAATTATCAATTGATTAATTTTCAAAATTAGGTATGACTTCAATTAAGCACATATTCCCCAAACATATATATATATATATATATATATATATATATATATATATATATAGCTGGTTTGAATGGAGAGGTTTCCTTATTCAAAACCAGTCGTCTTACCAAGGTTAAGGAATCCATTTTCTATTTATTATTTACCCAGAGCTGGATAAGGGAAACAGATGGACCCATGTTTTCCCCAAAGAGAACTAGGGTGAATAAGAATTTAAACTCAGCTCGCCTATTCTATTTATACAATGATAACCGTTATGAAATGCACGTATCTATGGTGTATACATTTGTATGTATGTATATATTCAGGATGCTACTGGTACCATATAACACATTATTTCGTGACGCATGGTCTAGTGATCGGCGACTAAGAGAAGGAAAACTCTGTATTCAAACTTGTTGAAGTACGCTTAAAATTGACCTTGTGTCACATCCTGCTTGTATGGAGGGATTCAGCAAATACGACTTGATGAGGTTGGTTAAAAAATAGAATAGACTTGATGAGGAAGTTGGCTAGAAACCCGACAAGATTGGTAGATTTCTAGTTTTTGTCAAAAAGGACCTTGAAGAGAGTGACACTCTGATATAAAAACTGCGGCTTCAATAACATCCAATGTTATTGACTGCTACTTCTTTTTTTTTTGTATATATATTTACCAACCCCTCCGCACGAGCAGGATGTGACACAAGGTCAATTTCTTAGGCGGAGTTTAACAGGTTTGAATTCAGAGTTTTCCTTCTCTAGACCGGTTGCCTAACCAAGGTTAAAGAGCCCAGTCTGCCCTACTATTTACCCATAGCTGGAGGGAGAGTAGAATTCATACCTTTCCCAAGGGTATTAGCGCTAAGTGAAATGCAATTACCACGTCCAGGATTTGAACTCGTGTTGACGAGTCCATTTCCTATGACTTTAACCATTTACACCACGCGCTTTTTTTTTTGGGTATATCCTATTGAAACTGATTGTGTAGGAGTGACATAGTTCATTGTCCTTCCTCATTATGAATGCTTCAGGCAAATATATTATTTGATATCATGGAGTGGTTACAAGATGCCGCCATTTGATGGTCATACTCGAATTCAAAAATCTTTGCCATCGGCATGTCTGTAGTTGGATATTCATTAAGCTTAGTTGAATATTATCACTCGTTTTCTGACACTAATTCTCTACAATAGTCAAATTGCATATCTAGTGAATTTATTGGATTTAGAATATATTAGTTTGGTTGTTTGTTTTGTTTTACGGCATATCAACCTCGGTGGGTCATTTAATGCTGACAAAGTTTTGAAATAAATTCATTCTTGATTGATACTCAATGTTTTTATAAACATTTTTCTATTTAATCTATAGATTGGACCCTAACAGGTAATACCACTCCCGGTCAGAGTAGACCAGGGAGCAATGGGGATGAAGAGATGCTCCACATTCCCCAGATCTCCAGAACTGGAACCTCACCATCAGATAGAGTTTAACGTCATTCGAAGGACATGGAGACCCTCAGTCACCGCCTTCTAGCGCCCATGTAAATGGTTGCAATAAGGGCAATAGGGTCGGGGAAATCATATAGGTGCTAGAGTTTGATGTAACAAGAACAAAATTTAGGAAAAAGAAGAATGATTCGAGAGAAGAGATAGTAGATTTTGTTGGCATCCTTCCGTTTACTAAAGACGATGGCGTAGTGTCCACTTTAAAAAAAAAGCTGCAACTGCTCGAGTGGCCTAACAGACCAATTTTTGAATGGCAATAGCACAAAATACGAGTGTTCCGAGTAACGAGTTGTCAATCGGTCGTTTTTTTGTTTTGTGCTGAGAGCTAAAATTTGAGATAATCGTTGGCATCCTTCTGTCTATTGAAGACGATGGTGTAGTGTTCACTTTTTAAAAAATCTGCAACTGCTCGAGTGGCCTAACAGACCAATTTTTGAATGGCAATCTCTGGTGCAGTGATTGCAAACAAACGGTGATGCTTGCTGGAGATTCTGTTGTCCCTCCTTCCTTATGACTCTCCTTTCTACCGCGGCTTCTTTCCTCTCTACAAATATATATATACTGATCAAAGAAAACAAAACAAAAAAGATAAATAAAACTAAATCATTTCTGACCAGAAATTCTTCAATTGGTGTTAGGTGTGGGTGGGTGTGGAGAGTCGTCATTTAAATCTTATTTTACAAATCAGTTTGAAGAGTCTGCATCGCTCGAAGCAAACAAAACAAAATGTTCTTTTTTTTTTTTTTAAGATTGACTTAATTGACTTAAACAATTTTCATTATTAGACGATTAGGAGAGGTCAAAGGTGAACATCTTTGACCTTTACCTTCTTCCTTCAGGGAAAAAATAAAGATCATCTATTAAGTAATCGATATGATCGATTGCTTTTATTTTAATTTCACTATCAGTGAAAACATGAAATGGTGGAGTAGTATCAAGGTTGGTTGGACTTTACGGCATGCCAACCCTTGTTGGGTTATTTCATGCCGGAAATGTTTTTATTTTATTTTTTAATTATTTTTTAAATTTTATCTTATTCGTTAATTATTTCTAAAACTCATATTTAGATCTATTTAACCGATAGATGGGATCCAAATAGGTACTACCACTCCAGGTCAGAGTGGACATAGGAATAATGGCAATGAAAGGGTACTCCACACTCCCCAGAGCTCCAGAATTTGAATTTCACCACTAGATGCAGTTTAGCATCATATCCAGGATAAAAAGACCCTCAGCCACCGCTTTCTAGCACATATATGATAAAAAGGGTGTTCCATGATAACAATAGGGTCGGGGTAATCATTTATGTGCTAAGGCTTAACGTGATGAGCCAATTGATTGAAAGTTATAAAACTAAGGCCTACATTGAGACCCTAACGAGGCTCAGAGCAAGAATCCGAAGAGTAAGACCCAACTTGCCTGTTCTCCTTCTGCATGACAATGCTCGACTACACACAAGCACCAGGACAAGAGGGAAAATCGCCTCATTCGGGTGAACAACTTTACTGCTTCCTCCATACTCACCAGATTTAGCACCTTCAGACTATCATCTCTTCGGCCCCATGAAGGAGAGTTTCTCAAACTCTCCGAAGAGATGATAGTCTGAAGGCGCTGAAGGCAAACATTATTCCAGTGACGAAGAAATGAAATCTGTAGTAAAGAAGTGCCCCAAAGAACAGTCAATAGAATTTTACTGGGTAAAGAGCAGGACGGACTGGACTCTTTAACCTTGGCTAGGTAACCGGTCTAGGAGAAGGAAAACTCTGATTTCAAAATCTGGTTAAGAAATTGACCTTGTGTCTCACCCTACTTGTGCAGAGGGGTTGGTAAACATATATATGTTTGAAAGAGAGAGGTTGGTAAATAAAGTGAAGTTTTGCATGTCATATACTGCTCGGCTACCAGGGTTCCGTCCTTAAGAATCACGGGTTACCAGCCAGGGCCAACAGGTAGTCCTATTGGGGATATCTTACTCTTCTAGAGAGTTGAAGCCGATAGGGCTCGGGGTATTATCAAGTGAGCCCTTTGAAACTGTGATACCCGTTAAATACTCAATTATAATGGCCTTGTGTCAGTGAAAATGGAACTTTATGATTATCAATTTGATATTGGGGACGAGCAGATTCCCAACCCCCACGAACAAAGCGCGTCCGGATATGTTTGGCCTATGCGAAGGGGGGGGGTAGTGTGGCGAGTGACCACAGAAATTGAACTCGCCACCTCCTCGTCGTTGAAATACTGTTGAATATTGAAATTCCGCACGGACAGTGCAGAGTGAGTATCCCGGATGTAAACAGTTACTGATTATTTAAGGGCCTGCCCTCCCAGACCGAGGGAAGAAAACCCGTAGACGGATTTTGCTGTCGAGAAGAGAGGGAGAAAAACAGTATTCGGATCTTGCTGTCGAGAAGAGAGGCATGTGTAGTACTACTGGAAGATTGTTGCATATAGAAGACTTTGACAGTTGGGAGAGCATATGCATCGGACTTGATTGCTGACCCCACTCAACACTTTCAGTTTACTTTCATTCTTGTTACAGATATCACACATCCTTTACAATTAAGACAATTGGTAGCCATTCGGAAAATGAACTGTTTCTTTCTTTTTAGAAGATCCAGGAGACCGCAAGTTTCCTTAACTTTCTTTGGTTATCAGATGAAGTTCACTTCTTTCTTGGTGGAAAGGTAAACTCGAAGACAAATCTCTTCTGTGGCACCTCCAGACCCAATGAAGTAGCCACCAAGCCCCACACTCCCCAAAGTGCAGGGTATGGACTGCAATCACAAGTAGAGGCATTATCGAAACATTTTGCATCGAGGAATCAAGCGCGACATTGACAGTCACCAGGGGTCGTTAATTTGAGGCCCTAAAAACCTTCTCTGTACCCATCGCTTATTGGGAAATTCTTGTTCCAGCAAGGTGGAGCAAGCTCTCACATCTTCAATCCTTCCAGAAATTTGCTGAAAGATAATTTTGGTAGACGTGTAATCAGTCTAAAGACTGATTTGGAGTAGGCACCTCACTGTCCAGACATTAGACCACCAGATTTCTATTCTAGGAATCTCTTAAAGATAGATTGTGCACAGTGAGAACCAGGACCACCACGGAACTCAATAACGTCATTAGGGGAGTGTGTGATCAGTGCCATTCCACGGTCGGTTTGTAATGACGTTGCTGCTCTTCGAGAGTTGCACAGGACTAAATGGAAGTCATCTCGAACATATTCTGTAGAATAAAGAAGAAAAATCATAAGACTCATGTTTTCATATAACGTTTTAAAAACAATGAATTAGTTATAACCAAAGTTGCAGTCTTGCAGAAAATTAAGAAATTAAACCTATCGAAAGTCGGTGTCCGTGTTTTGGGTCACCATGTACTCTCTACTTCCCCTCCCCTAACCCTTTTATAATTATTTCCCCCCCCCCCACACACCTTTTTCATTCCGTTCATTTTCATATCATTGAAATGATCGTAATGGCGTACAAGCCGATTAACAGATTTCTTGTTAAAATGGCTGTTAACACTCAATTTCATCTGCTTTTCTGAATCAAAATTAAAATCATTCTCTTCTTAACCTTCGTTTTGCTCTTTCATTCTCACCCTTCTCACTCTCTTTCTCTCTTTCTCAATTTCTCCCTTTCTCTCTCCCTTCTCTCACTATCTCTATTAGTCCTCACTCACCAAATTCCTCTTTCTTTTACTCTCCTTTCTCTCCTTCTTCCTCTCCCTCTCCCTCTCTCTCTCCCTCTCTCTCTCTCTTTCTCTCTCTCTCTCTCTATTACCCGTCACCCACTCTCTAGTTGCCTATTCACCTTCATTCTTCTTTTTGCACTGCTTTCTCTCTCATATACTCTCTTCCTCTTGCCTGTCATATTTACTCTAACTTCCTTCTTTTTGGACTACTTCTCTCCCCCCCCAATCTCTCTGACTCATCCCTCACCTACTTGATCCCTATATTTGTCCTACTTTCTCCCAGTCTCTTCTCTCCACTTCTCTCTCTCTCTCTCTCCCTCCCCCTCCCTCTCTCTTTCTTCTCATTCACATAATTCACGTATTCAACAGCCCCATCTGAATGGGCAGTGTTTTTGCTGTTCCATACTTATGGCTCTGGTATTAGTTAACTAAAATAGGTTTTCTTGTTAAAAAAAGTTCTTAGGGAAACTTCTGCATCGATGGATGATTTACAAAAAAACAAGAACGAGGCAATGTCTGCGTTTTTTGTAGCTTTTTGTTGAGGAAAAGAAAAACTCTCATTTTGGAATCCGTAACTCAACCAGTAAATTTTGCGTTACGTCGATTGTTTCAAAACTGGTGGATTTTTTGTTTGTTTTTATTTTGTTTTTCATAGATCGAAGGTCAAAGCCTATCCCGAATATTCTTTCTTCCAAGCAGAGAAACGCCAAAGATGCAGCAGCAGCAGCAGCAGCAGCAGCATGATCAGTTCGAATGATCGTCACTTCGTGAATGCATCAGAATTTATTTATTTGGCTTAGCTTAGTCAGGTGCGCAAGATCATAGAAAAAAAACAACAAACAAACAAATCCATCAAATGAGGATCAACGTATACTAAGAATCTACAAAGAAAAAACAAAAAACCCAAAATCAAATAACCATAACAAAAAAAACACACCTAAGAAACTAAAAAAAAAAAACCAATAAAACAAAAAAAGCCACACAAACCCACGCACAACGTCACAGCAAACCCAAAACAAAAACGAATCCACAAAAACTTAAAACACCCACAAACAAATAATCTATAAAAATCCAAACACAGAATAAAAAGGCAACCATCAACATAAAAAAAAAATATTAATATATACAAAAACATTAATCTTACCATAACCCTCCATCTCCCACATAACACTACCCTCGTCTTCTTCATGAAACAAAAAAACGACACACCTCATACTATACGTTACTTACCACCTACTATAAACACAACCTCGCCACCCCCCCACCGAACCAAAACAAAAAACACCAATCCTCAAAAACAGATAAACAAAATCAAACCTAACTCATAAATCAAACAAAAACACTCAAGCAGAAACAAACCCCCCCCCGCCCCCCCCCCCCCCCTCTCCCACCCCCAACTCCCCTGCCCCCCCTAAAATAAAAAAAAATAAAAAAGATAAAAACAAAAAACCAAAGAACAAAAAAACAAAATACGAGTAGAAGAGTAAAGAGCGAAAGAGAACAAGAAAGAAGAAACGAAAACAACAACCAGAGCGCGACAAAACATCAAGCAAACGAAACGACCCCGCAAAAAAAAAATAAAAAAAAAAAAAACAAATAACACAGCCAAAAATACCACGCCCACCCCCTCTCTCCCCCCCCTCCCCCCTCCACATCCATACAACACCCCACCACTTCCCACTCTACTTCCTAACTGAACCCAAACCCCAAACTCAACAAATAATAACGGAAACAACAAAGGCTGTAATCCAATAACAACAGCGATTCACAGAAAATAAAGCCAATTACACCAAAACACCCACGCAGAAGCACAACAAGAACGAATACACCAATTCTCATTAAACTCAAAACCACCAAAATCCCAAACCCATAAGCAATACCAAAAACACAAGCAATCCTAAATAAAATTCGCCCAAAACACACACCCTGTATTCCTCACCCTGCAAGAAAACCCACCAAAACACACAAAAAACGCAATCCATTCCATTCATCATTCTATTCTATGCGTAAATCACAGCTCTAAACTTAGGGTTATTTTACCACCTTGTATTCTGAAAAAAAGAATAAATGAATGGAACATTATTTTTTCAGAATAACAAGATAGTAGTCAAAAAATGCCAAAAAAAAAATAAATACAGATACAATATTATAGAAAACACACTAAAAAACTATTATATCATACGGCACCTCCAAACAATCTCTCGCTCTGAAGTCAATTCATCCAGAGGTATAATCTCCTCTCCTGTCTCTCTGCTCTCTCGCCCATCCAAAAATACATCCTCCTCAATAATCTCAAATTATACTACACTCATATACAATATCAATACACTTACATATACCAACTTACACAGCCATACGCAAAAAAATCAACGGAAAACACCAACAAAACCTGTCACAACAATAACATAATATATCCATAACGACACATACACTCATACTCTCTCCTATCTCTCCTACTTCCAACCAACGACTAACCATGCTCTACCCCTCTACACCCTCTACTCCATACTCCTCGTTCTCTCTGTCCTCTGTCTCGTCTGCTCGCTCTCTCGTCATTCCTCTCTACTCTCATATGTCTATCTATCTATTTTCCTATATCATATTCACATATTACTATAACACTCCACCAACCAGCGTCCTAACTTTCTGCTCTCTTGAATATAATATAATACCCCCCCTCACTCAAATCATACTTGAGCTAGAAAAAACGCCAAAACAGCCAACTAAATAAACAAATAAAAAAAACCCAAATGAGTGTAGAATAGATTGTGTATGTCTGTGATGAGAAAGAAGAAGAGATAAAGAACCACGAACGCGAGAGTATAGAGAATACAAATCGACAGAGACGAGAGAGAGAGACAGATGATAAGAGTTACAAGAAGAGAGACAGAAGTTAGATATGATGCAACTATGCAAATTAATAAAAATAACATCCAATACAGCTGCAAACCACTATATAAAAAAAAGACAAAGCACCTTTCTTATACCAAGCTTTGCACCACTGAATCTCGCATACCGACACCACTCATCGCGACGACAGTTAAACGCTCAATCTGCATCCCTGCCATCCAATTCGCGCGCCCAATACTCATCTCACCACACGTGATCCGACACGACACCCATAAATATAATCTAGCGATATAACAGTCCACCAAATGGTTTTACATAAACGAAGCTGCATTACGGCAATACACAATAATCATTCCTTCAGTGTGCTGAAATGATGTGATGATTGTCGGTCTCGTTAACGGAGAAACACGTAATGATAGTTAGACAAAAGGAACTCTCAAGTAGAGAGATAATAACATCACAAGAGTAGATAAGTAGCAAGCGTGTAGGAAATATAGCCCAACCTCAGTGGATCCGAAGACCACAAGCTTATGCAGTAAAGAGCTAATTAAAAAAAAAAAAAAACAAACAAAAGCCCACCCAAACAAATGTGGACCTAAGATAGCGGGACCACGAGCCACTCACCAGAGAAGAGAAGGCGGAGACGCTTCAACTAGAGGAAGGAGCGATAGAGCAAGCAGGAACAATATTCCATACCAAATCACCCTTTCCGCGAAATATGTCGCACTTGACTTCAAAGTTTATTCTCTGCTCTACCGTTAAGTTACGGAATTATTGTTTGATATTACTAAGAAAAGCTTGCGTACTCATCCTCTGAAGTAATTTTAAAATGGATACAAATAAACGAAAATTCGCTTCCAGCATTTGCAAAATAAAAAAGATATCGATCGAGTAGCATGCAGAGAGTGATACTAAATGTCCCCACCACACTACGTGATGAAATAACGCATATCCCCCCAAAAACCCTATTGGCGCAGACCGCGGCGCCAGAAGAGAAAGAAAACCCCCCGGTCGAATCCAGAAGGCGTTGAATACGAAAAAACATGAGCGAACCAAACGCCCTGGCCTCGCTCCGAATAATAAAAAAAAAGGTGTCAAGGGCACCTACAAAAAGACAAAAAACCCAACCCATAATATACCTTCACCCGCCCACCTGAGATCAAGTTTTGAAAACAAAAAGACAGAACCTATGATCCAATGCCAACTCGCCAACGGTGAGCACAACAAGGAATTAGGGAAAAAAAACAAATAACACAAAAAAACCCGAAAACAAAAAACCGAAACAAAACAAAAAAAAAGAAACAAACAATGCCAAACTGCCTCTATATATACCTAGAACTTCTTTCTGCACGCCAAGCCGCACCCGAGGGAAATAGTTTTATACGATTATTCCATCTGTGCGGAAACTAAACACAAAAGCCATTATCCCTAACAAAAACGCGAGACAAGAACATAGACGTAAGAGAGAAGAAACATCGTAACGAATCATAGGCCAACGGCAAAGAGACGTCCGGGCAGAGGAGAGAGAACGAGATCCCGCCCGTATCGGTCGAAGCCAATTGAAGAATCACTTTTTGCATTAGGGCTCCTGGGGACATTTAGAGCTGAAACTCAAACTGAAGTAATAAGAGCACAATAACTAAAGAAGAGCTTCTACAAAGAAGAAAGAAGAAACAGAGAAGAAGAGCAGAAAGAGACCACGAAGAAGAGTAACCCACACCAAGCCAACACGCACAAGAAGCACCAAGACGAGAGAAAGATGAAAAAAAGACGAAAACGACGGAGCAATCAAGAGAGGAGAGAGAATAAACTATTGACTTAAAAATATGAAATCACTCTAATTGATAGAATAATAAAGTATGATACTAACTGGATATATAAAATAATAAGTTATCGATATATGTATACAGAGTGCAGAAACCCCCAAAGAACGACAATAGAGAGTCTCAAAACTCCCAACAAACATACAACCCCAAGCGTGTGATTTCACAAACAGGATATCTGCAGAAATGGAGCGGGACATTTAACAAACAAATCAGAAAGCTGAACCAACGAAAATATATCCTCAAAGATAACGAGATTCGCAGATAGAAAAACTATGCTCAAAGAACCAAATCGATGAACAACAGAAAACATGAAAGCAACGCAGAAAGAAGAGAAGAGAGAGAGAGCACCAAATCCCAGACCGCACCGCACGAAAACACCAAAGAAGAAAGAGAGAATGAGAACGAGACCACAGAGAACTCCCACATAGTATGAACCCCCCATCAGACCGAGCACAGCCAGAGGGAGAGAGAGAAAAGAGGAGAGAAGAAGAAGAACGCGCACGATAGAGCAAACAAAGTAAATAACAGATTCATTCAAACAAAAAGACAGCCCATGAGAAAAAGAAAAGAAGAAGTAAAAAAGCTCAAGAGACGACAACCAGCAGACAAAGGAGACGAAGGGAATACATTGACCGAGAGAGAACATGTATCACGGCGAGATATAATCCTGCGCAAACGAATGAGAAGAACGAAAAGCCCAACCAGACGAAGGCACAGACATAGATAGGCAGATGAGAAACATTAGATGAAAGAGAAGCAAGAGAGAGAGATCTGCATCCGAAGAGAAATAAGTGTATATAAATATAAACTCGAAAAAAAAACAAACCCTAAATAATAATCAATAAAAACAATCACTGTAATAATAAATAAATAAAATCTAATCCAAAATAGTAATAATAATAGTATATCTATTTAGGCGATAAAGTCAGAACCTTCTAAATTCTACACCATCAGCCATATAAGAGATAATAAAAGCCCGAGAACAAGACATAGAGAAGGAGTTCTACATAATACACTAAGGCGCAAGTAGGTAATCAAAAAAACCAAAAAGTCTAAAGAGCCAATAATGACACAACTACTGAAATTACAAGATCATATTATAAACTCACGACGTAAGAAAATATAGCCCTTCTCGATATACCTGCTCAGCCAATTCACATGTCAAATTACAGAGAAAACAAAACAAGTAATCAAAACAAGGAATAAATCTAAACAATAACATAACGATAAACCAATATATATGTATAGATTAATATAAACTCACTTTACATATAATCTACGTCGTATTACTAATATGTATGTAGGATAAAATATATGAATTAATAAAATAAATTATTGATACGCACTAATACTGATAAACATAAACATATATGCTCACAACCAAACCCTAATAAATAAATAAATGCAAACATAAACCCATATAATACTCGTAAATATGATACATAATCAGTATCATTATGAACTGACTCACTAATAATAATATAGATAATATACTGGCTAACTAAATGAGATACTATGCCCCAATTGATATGTATCACCTATCGACTAATAGCAATATTAAGGACACTATAACAATAATTCAACTGCTATGAATACCTAACCTTATCAAAAATCACTCACTAACGCACCTATATATAATATACATGATAAAATATATGATCATAATATCACTCCATGTTCAGTCACTCTTGTATAATACCTACTCCAAATTACAACATAAAACTATACTCGATATATACTGTCAATCACTATCAGCAACTATAATAATAATATACCTACTGTATATAAATTTAAACGTTAGTATAATATATGACAAAAACCACATATGTATTATATATATGTATATATATAAGACACAAACAAACAACCACACAAACACAACACTAAAACTAAAAATAAAAAAAAAAAAAAATCAAACAAATCCACCAACAAAACCAACCACAATCCCAAAACCAAACCCATACACTAACTCAGTTATAAAAAAACATAAAACTGACAATCAACCACGTACCACACAGCCACAAAGCCCAAAACCACAGAAAAATCTCATCCCCCACCCCCAACGCCCAACCAAAAACCCACCCCCAAACACACCATGCCCCATCACGCCAAAACAATCAGACCAAGACAGACCAACAATACCACCCCACGACCAGCACAAAAACCAAACCACCCACCCCAACCACAAAAAAACCACCCCACCCCTCAACCACAACTCAATAAAACCACCCCCCTAAACACCAACCACCCCTACCACCCAAACAACCAGACCTACCACAACCCAAAATCCACAAACAAAACATCAAAAAAATTAAATCCTCCAACAATATAAAATATACTTACAAAAATCAATACATATCAAAAATATAAAATAAATATTATACATAATCAGAGAAGTAAGAATGACAGGAAACAGCGCCCACGAGAAGAGAAAGAGAAGGACGATATAAAAGATAGATGACAACACAATAGAAATAGAAACCTCGAAAAAAGAGACGACAAGAACAAAAAGAAGAAGACAAAAAACGGATAGAACGCAGAAAAGCGAGAGAGATGAGACGAGAGCGAGAGAGAGAGAGAGAAAATGGAAAGAAAAAACATCGATAAAACAATTCTCTCCATACTCTTCATCAACGCTAGTCTACTCCTACTACATCATCTACATCATCTCTAACTCTCAATACGTCTGTGCTATGACGATCTCATATATCCGCCCACTCCCCGCTCAACACCTTCAAAACACATACACTCGAAGGCCCACCGAACTCTCTAAATATAAAGATGAGACAAAAAACACGGAACAAATTAACAGGACTTTCCTACCCACCCCTCAGAGTTCAAATTGAGCAGCAAAAAGCAGTGATATTTAATATCATGAATATATTCACATTCTGGACACCGTTAAACAACTAAATTTACACATAACCCAAATCACGCTAACCAAAACTCCAAAATAAATGAATAGAAATAAACCTATGCATAATACTGCAACCCAGAAGCATCGTTCATAGTTTATCAAACGAAAGAGCAAAATACCAAAGAAATTAAGTTGAAGCAAACACACCACTATCACCACCACCTCGGAACAATAGAAAATCAGCAAAGAAAGCCTATAATAAGAAAGACAAAAAAAAATGAACATAACAAGAAAAAAACACATCACACATGAAGAACAATTGATAACGTTAGTTAATCAGCATAAAGGACTGCAATAGGGCAATAAACCAGAGACAATAACTAATCCTTAATGCACGACGAAAAAGACACCGCGAACCCTAATACCACACAGCTTCAGATGAGAGAAATCTCTACAGATTAAAATCATAATTTTACTAAATACCCGCTCAGACATAGAGACATAACATCAAACGGCACTAGCAGCAATAGTCAATATCTACATCACACACTACCAAAGCGAACAAAACATGATTATGTTAGAAGAACTGAGGTGAAACAAATATCAACAAGAACAAAAAATAAAAAACGCGCAGAAAATCCAAAACACAAAAAACCACCCTCATGGCTTACAAAAACAATCAGAGATCGCAGACCAAAATAAATATAAGCCTACAAAACCAACAAAACTACATATCAGCCATAAAGTAGAAGAGAACACGATCCCGCACATTAGATTACGAAAGCTAGGCGCAAAGCGAAAATAAAGGACAAAAAACAAACACACGGATTTTTAGAAAAATAATTCCCCACAGCCCCCACAAAAAACTGGCCGGCATCATGAAGAGGATTCCGCTGCACGAGGACTAACAACAACACAACAAGTAAATAGAAATATAGTGGCAAATCATAACTTACAAGCTCACTGTCTAACGACCAAAAATGGCGATCCCGTAGCTGTCTCAATTTAAACGAAAAAACGCATCGACAGAAAACACACCGCCGGCGACACACGCTGGATTGAACACGAATAAACGCCCAAGACCAATTCGTGATAATGCAATCTTCTCCCACAGTCACTACAAGTGATCTGCAAACAAACCAATAAAAGTGCGATTCATCTTAGCTGCTGGAGTTGTTGTCTCTCCGTCCTCTTCTGCCTCCTCCCTTACACCCTTAATATGAGCCTCTACCTTCCTTTTGGGCTCTCTTTTGCGGCACGTGCTTTTTTTCCTCCTACTCTCTATCTATAGATACAACATCCTCTCCATCAGCGGCAACTGTGTCATTAGAAACAAATGACGGCAGATTTGATATGTAATATTAATTAGAACACGAAGGATGTACAGAAATATCAAAACTAGATCTCTATTAACAAAACATTTAAACAATCAATTTAGAGCCGACATATAGCATTTGTGAATCACAAAAAAAATAATCCGCAGTGTTTAGGAAATCCGAACCACCCAGAGTGGATACACCATAGCGCGAGCAAAGTAGTACAGGCAATAAAAGAGTAATGGCCACACCCGCCCAGCACTCCATGCAAACAGTCTGTTATTCCCTACCCAACAGGACAACCGCGCTTTTGCCCGTTGGACCCTCATAAACTACAACCCGAAGCACCGAAAAGAAGATAGATCAAATAAAGCCCCATGGCAAAAGGCTACTCACAGTTAGGGCCTATTCTAAGGTCCACCGACAGTCGGTATACAACAGTAAGTATCAAATCAGACTTACACAAGAGCATACGGCGGCACCCTCTGCTTTGACACCCAACGCCAAAGCAAAGACACGCACAGCTACTCAGATTTCAGTAGCTAAGGCCCAACCCCAACCCATGTATTTCTACGCTGTGTCCGACACATCCACGGCACAGCATACCTCTGCAGTTGCTTACACTTACTGCAGACGTCTTGGACTACTGAAGGACTCGCCAACGCCTAACACCCGTCTAGGCACGTCCTAATATCACCGGTCGGAAGCCTCTCATTAAGTAATTCGCTCACCTCCCAATCACGCAACCCACACGCACACCAAAACTACTCCTACCGCCAGGACTTAGTATCAGCAAGGAACAAAATCTACAAGGCAAAAACTTCTCACGAAACTGCCAAAAGAACACGCCAAATGTGGTATAAGTCGCGCATACAAAGATCTAGGTAGAATTCACAAGAAAAACCTCCTCGAAATCATCATAGAATGCACATTAATAATTTTATCATTAATATAAAATATAAATATAGATAATCTTTGTCAAATACGCTCAAAACACCGCCACAAATAATAGACACACCTAGTGCAAAGAGAAAATAAAGATGACTAGACTAAGAAAATATTACCCAAACAAAAATAAGTGAAAACCCACTTTCTCTCAATAATCGAATAAGTAGTTTAAACCGTGATTGATGATGACTACAAAGAGAAATAACCCCAGACGACTTTGACATGCCGTTAAAATAAATCAATGAATTGAAAAACAAGGCATTTATTCAAAACACACACACAGAGACACCAACCTCAAAGATAGAAAGCATAGGAGGAAGAAGCACAACACAATGTAATCAAACCCTGACCAGACCTTCAGCTGCTGCCGCATAGACTGTACCTGACTGTCCGGCATAGGTCATCAGGCACGAACACGCCTGCAGTCAACGTAGGCCACCCTTTAATCTTTGTTCATGAAGGTAGCCATGATGATGACGAAGCATAAGATAACCCCGGACGAGATGACATTCTGTTAAAATCAATCGAAGATGGCCACAATTCTCACGGACAAAAGGCACCACAAAACAATGTTATCAAACCCTGACCAGACATTCAGTCGCAGCCGGTGTGACCGTGCTGACTGTCCCGCATATATCTTATCAGCCACGAACACGCCTGCTGTCAACGTGGACCACTCCCTTAATATTCATTCACGAAGACAAGCCATGATGATTATGAAGCATAGAATAATTCCATACGAGTTGTCATGCCATTAAAATCAACCAATCAGTTAATTGAAAAACAGCCGCTGAGCAAACACCCTCAAGGACAAAAGGCATAGGAGGAATAACTACTACCACAATGTTATCAAAGCCTGACTAGACCTTCAGTTGCAACCGATGTAACCGTACATGCCTGAGATGCCCACACACGTACCAGCCCGTCCCGCATAGGCCTTATCAGCCACGAACACGTCTGCAGTTAACATGGACCACTCCCTTAATCTTCGTTCATAAAGCCAAGCCACGACGATGATGAAGCATAGAATAATCCCAGACGAGTTGACATGCCATTAAAATCAATCAATCAATTGAAAAAAAAGCATTTATTTTAAAACACCCGCAGGGTCACCACCCTCAAAGACAGAATGCATAGGAGGAAGAACCACAACACAATGTAATCAAACCGTGACCAGTCCTTCAGCTGCAGCCGCAATGACTGTACCTGACTGTCCGGCATAGGTCATCAGACACAAACACGCTCACAGTCAACATGG
>CM042164.1:86191907-86209407 GCA_023376005.1 Doryteuthis pealeii | reverse complement strand
GGGCATATCGACCGAAACGTTGTACAAATAACAAAGAAGATGGGGACAATAGTCCGAATAACGCAGATAATACTATTTTTCTAAATGTTTTTAGTGAACTCATCAGCATAAGTGTATTTGAAGCTTGCTCGTGCCTCACGTTTTACTTATCAATATAAAGAAAGAAAAAAAAAAAAAAACAATACAAAAACGACCGAGTTAATCGGGAAACTCGTAGCTAGGTCACTACTAAGTCAAAGTACCACTACATATTTGTTTAAACAACTATCCAAGCATTACATCACAATGTCTATCAAAATGTATATATCAAATGATAAAATAGAATGTAATGAGTTATATGCTGTAATAATATTTAATGTTTGCTTGGCCACGACAGGAGGATGGACAAAGGCCGCATCCCCAAAGACCTACTGTATGGCGAGTTAGTAGAGGGCACCCGACCGGTAGGGAGACCACGCCTGCGCTTTAAAGATGTCTGTAAGAGAGACATAAAGAAGTGCCACATTGACATCAACACATGGGAGGCTTGTGCAGAAGACCGTACGACCTGGCGACTCCTCGTCAAACAAGGAACGAAAAGGAGTGAAAAAGAGAGGAAAGTAGCCGCCACAGGAAAGAGAGCCAAAAGGAAGGAGAGACAACAGCAACTCGAGCAAGCATCACTGTTTGTTTGCAGTCACTGCTCCAGAGATTGCCATTCAAAAATTGGTCAGAAAGGGAACAAAAAGGAGTGAAAAAGAGAGGAAAGAAGCCGCAACAGTAAAAGAGAGCCAAAAGGAAGGAGAGACAACAGCAACTCCAGCAAGCATCACTGTTGTTTGCAGTCACTGCTCCAGAGATTGCCATTCAAAAATTGGTCAAAAAGGGACAAAAAGGAGTGAAAAAGAGAGGAAAAGAAGCCGCAAACAGTAAAGAGAGCCAAAAGGAAGGAGAGACAACAGCAACTCCAGCAAGCATCACTGCTTGTTTGCAATCACTGCACCAGAGATTGCCATTCAAAGATTGGTCTGTTCAGCCACTCACACATTTGCAGATTTAAAAAAGTGGACACTATGCCATCGTCTTTATTAGACGGAAGGATGCCAACGATTTAATGTTAATTTCTTAATGAATAATATTTTTCTTTGTTATAATAAATTTAGAAATGGTTTTTAGTAAACTTATAAACATAAGTGTATCTCAAATTTTAACCCTCAGCACAAAACAAAAAAAAACAAAAAACGACCGAGTGACAACTCGTTACTCGGAAAACTCGTAAATTGTGCTACTCGTAAGTCAAGGTATCACTGTATATGTTTTAATCTTTAGTTTTTATAAATCATATTTTTCTTTGGCATAATAAATTTGAAAACTTAAATATTTTTAGCGAATTTATTAATTTCAAAGAAGATTGCTCGTACCTCACATTTTAGTTATCTTTTTAGGTAACACTAAATATATTTTTTTAAATAACTATTCAATCATTACATCACAATGTCTATGAAGATGTATATATAGAATGATCTATATTTCTTGAAATATATAATTAAAAAAAGCTCTAAGTAAAACTGCAAGGTCACATTTCCGTTGTAAAATGGCATACCTTTCACCTAAAGGAGTGGCAACACCTACACAAAATCAATTACATTTTGAAAATTTTCTTCACTTCTAAGAAAACAATGTAAATTTCAGTCTCATTTTTTCACCAATTCTCATGCAAATTTCTCTTTGATTGAAAACTTTCAATCTATTTGATCAAAGCAATTTTTGTTTGATGTGGATGGAGCTCCCCATTTTGATGACGTTGAAATTTGTCTTTCATATTTTTCGCTATATAAGACGAGCTGGAATCCACTCTCAACGTGTTGTTCATGGCGTCTTTTAGAAAAATTGTTCTTGTTACGTCTGCAACATGAGGGAATGTTCTGATCTTTACATTTCGAATGAATGGGTAGGTGCGGTTTAAGAGACGGATCTCCGTTGTCCAGTCGAATAATATTAAGACTATTGTCTGAAAATGGACGACAGAGCTCAATAACGAGTGCTAATGGAAAAAGTAGATATTACGATATATATTATAATATATATATATAATATAAATATATATGTGTGTGTGTGGTGTGTGCGCATGTGCATATATATTGGGTCTTACTCGTCGGATTCTTGCTCTGTGTCTCGTTAGGATCTCAATGTAGGCCTTACTTTTATCAAAAAACTTGACATGAAATAAAGCAAATGGCATTACTTTTTGACTCACCTCGTTTATATATATATATATATATATATATATATACGAGAGTGAGTCAAAAAGTAATGCCATTTTCTTTATATATATATAGAGAGAGAGAGAGGGAGGGAGAGAAGAGAGAAAGGGGGAGAAATAGATAGAAAATGTTGCTTTTGAGTTTGCCTTTGCCTCTCGAACATTGTCCTGCATATCGTCTTTATCTTATTTGTTTAAGACCTCACGTAGCATTCCTGTACAACTCTCATCTAGTCAATTCTCTAGGTGCGTCGTTAGTGGTGCAGACATACAATAGCACTTTAGGGGTAATGAGCAAGAAACGGAAATATGCACATTTCAATTGAAATTCCACCCAAAATGTCAAACAAATGACTCGTCTAAACTGTTACATACTCCATGGGTAGCATTGGTTTATTGGCGCCCCCCCCTGTAATTCTACGGGGGCGAGAATACAAAGAGCCCAAATGGAAAGTTACAGACCGTTGGGAAACTTTGACCCCAGAAACGGGAAAACCGCAAATCAGGTGAAATCACGTCCTCAGTTCCGGCCGAGATGTGAAGCAGAAGAGAGTTCTCCGCTTTGGCTGGACTCATCTCCATGCGCGCAATGTGTTAGTAAGAAAAGTTAGTTAGGAATAACAGTTTTAAAAAGCAACAGGCGTTGTTAGTTAATGCATGCCTTAGCTAGAAAACCGACCAAGTAAGAAAGAAGCAACAAAGAGAAAGAAGAACCAGACGTTGACATCATGCCGAAGTAGAAAGAAATAGAATCCAACATGGCGCGAAAGAATATAAAGACACGACTAGAGATCACAAAATGGCCAAAGATAGTACAAGTAATTATGCATCTGTGTTTCTCTCCCCCCTCTTCTCTCTCTCTCTCTGACACAAAGAACTCTAATGTCTTGAATTTACTGATGGTGAAAAAAGTGCTCAATTCGGAATTTTAGGTGACTTTTGAGGCCTGATAATCCCCCTGAGAGTGGGCAAAAATGGCAATTTCGTGTACAAATAAAGTGCCAACTAATATAATTTTCTGATAGAGTTCGATGAGGAGCATCACATAGTAAAAGATGGTTGAGTTCGCGTGAGAATTGGGGGATATATGGGGCTTCAAAGGTGCCCCCAAAATGCCATTTTTCAGCCATTATATCCAACATGGGTATATGAGTATATAACAAAACGATGTACCAATCAATGGATTTTTAGAAAGGGACCAAGTTACCTTTAAGCACCCCAGGGGCGACCTGGATTCAGAGGGACATGTTTCGCTTTACACCGGTTGTTTGTTACCAGACGATTTTAGACGCATTTTCTAAAATGATAAAACTAACTGCTAACCCTAACCCTAACCCCTAACCCTAACCCTAACCCCTAACCCTAACCCTAACAAACAACCGGATTTTGAGGGTGCAAAGCGAAACGTCCTTCTGAATCCAGATCGCCCCATGGGTGCTTACTCATGATTACAGGTAACTTGGTCCTTAGAAAGAACAAAATAGCTGAAAAACAGAAATTAAGGGTGAAAATAACATCGAGGGAGTTATTGACATTAAGAGCGTGGGATTCAACAAAAGAGAGAGAGAGAGAGAGAGAGAGAGAGAGAGAGAGAGAGAGAGGGGGGGGGAGAGGAGGGGGAGGGACAGATGGAGGGGATGTAAGGAGGAGGAAAATAGAAAATGTGTAAGTGAATACTTATGCGAGTCTGCGCGTCTGCGTGTGGGTGAGGGTAGCGTTCATATTTTTAGACGAGTTACACGAAGCGCCAAACACTGGCGAATCATGCCGTTTAAAAAAAAAAATTGGAAGCTTAATACTTTCACGCCCATCACACCCACCTATCGATGATTGGTCAAACCATTTCAAATTTTCTCCCCTTGATACTCAATAAATTTCATTGTCGTTATGCTGGTTGATTGATTGGTGGATTGATTTTAAAGGCATGTCAACTTGTCCCTGATTAGTTTATGCCAAGAGGTTAGGGAATCACATTCAATGTATGTTCATATCTATAATTTTTGTGTAATTGTTAGTTAAGATATTTTTGCACGCGGTCCTGTCGATTTTGAATAATTTTAAAACAGCATGAATAGAATCCTAACAATTATTACCACTCCCGGTCAGAGAGGGCCTGGGAGTTATGACAATGAAGAGGTACTCCACACTCCATATATATCCAGAACTAGAGTCTCTCCATCGGATTCAGTTTAGTTTCATATACAGCATTCCTTTCTTTTTGGGTTGGGGACCCTATGCGCAGGAGATACAATCAGTCTAGGTATATATCCAACACATTTTCAAGGGTGACACAAGGTCGCAATATGGAGTATTAGCGAGGATCGAACTCGTTATTCAGTTATAATGTATCTGTGATACTAGCTTGTGACACAGTACCTGAAAGAGTACAATGGAATCGTCTGTTTTCCATAAATGGTGAAACCTCGCACGAAAGAACAAATGAAATCTCATGGAGAATGCAAACTGTCAATGGTAAACCCGCCCCTTCGGCCCTGGACCTTACAAGCTAATATCGTTGATCCCAAGGGGGTCATCACCCCAGGCAACACCTGTTCCCTTGATTTAAAGGGTCAAGGCTGGGTTTATTGCCCAGTGCCTGAGGCGCCCCCCTTGAGGGAGAATGCCGATGGGATCAACGCAATTATTTACTCGCCACTCATGAGCTTCGGTTTGTGGGTGGTCCCACATTAATAGGGCCTAACCCATACATGTAGGGTACGTGGTAAATACCATGCAACCTATCAATTGATGATTTCTCGTTCCACTTGTATCTTGCTTGGTAAACCTTTTATCTTATCTTAAATACTTGTATTTTCTCTTTGGTGTTTGTTGGTTTTATGTGATTTCAAGCTCGCTCTCGGTTTGTGTTCACCGGCTTTACTTAAACCCCAAAGTATACTTCTTCTGTTGGGCTGTCAAGCTGAATGGGAATTTAGAAAAAGAAGCGAAAGGAACAAAGATAAGGATAACTTTAGGGTAAGACTTTTATTCGTTAATTCACACAATCTCTTGGAGAGGAGATTTCTTCCGAGCCAATCAATCGGTGTGCGCCCGACAAGTTCCTGGTGTAAAAGAGAAGGAGATTTCTTTTTTTGGCGCCAGCAATTGTTTTCTGCGCATGCACAGAGAGCTCTTCCTGTCCGAGGCCTTCTGGGAGATTGTTATTTTTTCTGTCTTTTTAAAAAAAAATAATATCTAATTTAATTTTGTTTTATTTCATTTTTATTACCCCCCCCCACACACACATCTCGCTACTTTCTCTGTCAACTCGTTGGCAACACCATTATAACTCGATTGGACGCCTGATATTGTCCGACAGAACTAACATTCAGTTGGTTGCAAACGGTTGAATAATTTTTAATCAACAATCAGGCACTCGCAAGAAAAGCTATTCACCCGTCAGTCACAGCAAATTTACACTCGATGCCTTATCATCGACAATGATTTAAAGGAATCCTTTGTAATTTCCATTAAAAAAGTTGTTTTTTCTGAATCAATTTTTCGATTGAAGGGTAAAGATTTAAAAAAAAATTTTTTGTTGATAAGATTGAGTTGGTAAATCGGTTGTTAATCAATCATTGTGATAAACTCAATATACCAAAAAAAGAATCTTTGTTCTTTTTGTAACATGTTGTATGAAAGGTAAGAAAAGAATAATCTTGATCTAAATAGATTTCTTTTTATTGCGATTACAATGGCTGATCATAACAGCTGTGTGGCTTAAAAATTCCTCAACTTCATAGACTTTTAAGCCGACACTTCGATTGGAAAAAAAAAAATCAATGAAAAAAAAAAAAAATCGATGAAAAAAAAAAAAAAGAAAAGAAATTGACACGTGCTTTAAAAATTCTTACGGATGATTTTCTTAAAACTTGTAATGAAAAAAAAAAAAAAACTAAGAAAAAAAAGTTTTTTGTTCTTGTATGTTTTAATGTTCATAGAGATTTGAACTCCGGACTGACATGTTGACGGCCCTTAGAATAGGCTGACTGTATCCCGGTGGAAGGGTAAAACCCCTCAAAAAGTGGTGACTTGGGTACGATACTACCCCTTCATCACTATTACTCCCAAGTCCACCTAATTCGGATTGGTAGTCCTGTTAGGCTCACATCTATGGATTAAACAGAAAAAAAAAACATGAGTTTGTAAGATTCAAAGTGAATATTTGAAGAACATACAACTCCGACAAGGGTTGAGGGACAATACATTTAATAGATACAGCACATGAATACAAAGGATACATAATAATGGAAGATAGAATAGTGTACATAAACATACATACATAAAAGTCACTGACAAGATAATATAAAAGTACACATAATATAAAGGTACAGACATGATACTAAGAATAGTCAATGCTGTATAAATCACTTACAGTGACCATAGCCGGATTTGAGGGCCGAAGCCCCAACGAGAAGGGAATGACAATTGTCTAACCCATGTGGTTTCGTAGCGAGGAAAGAGGAAGAGAAATCCGAATCAGCCGCTTAAATATCATACGTACCCTGGTGGGAACAAGCGACAACAAGCCGGGCAGATAACTCCTCCAGGCCAAGGAAAGATAATCCCCTACAAGTTTAATATATGTGTTAAAAATTGAGTTAAAAAAATTGGAATACTAATCAAGAATTAATAAAACGTCTTCGGCATAAGATTACCCAACAAGGGTTGACATGCCGTAAAATCTAACCAACCAACTCATATCTAGAACACATAGATACGTAAACGCAGAATGAATACACGTGCATAAAATGCTATGGACTTTTAGGACGAGGCTGTTTGTGTTTCACTAGCCGTTCATATCCTCCGAAGTCAAGAATTCGTTTCTTCTCTCTCGCTATGGATAAAATAGTCGTTTTAATGGGAAAATAAATAAATAACTGGGGTTCTGTTTTTTCTGGGTAACCCTAATTTTCTGACCGATACGCAAGTTTAGCCAATATATTCTATATATATATATATATATATATATATATATATATATATATATATATATGAGATTTATCCAAAACTTGGTAGTAAGGGATGATTCTATATGTGATTTCAAAGATCCACTGTACTAATATTGATGATCCAGTATGTATAAATACAGCGAATCTTTAAATCACTGAAGAGAGCTCAATGTAAAATAACCTTTTAGATTATCTGATGAGACGAAAATTTGGGGAGCCGGTTTAAATCAACTTAGATTTATATGGGCCCCAATTTTCGTCGAAATAAATTTATTATGGGATCACTGTATTGAGTTCTTTCCTTCATTTTATATATATTATATATATATATATATATATATATATAATATATATATATATATATATATATATATATATTGCCATTGCTTGATAAAGCAAAAAAGAAAAAAGCTATGAAGATAAGACAATTCATGACAAAGTAAATACATATATACACACTCATTATCACCAGATCTTGCTTTCTGAACAAAAATAACAAAGATTTGATTTATATTTGTGAAGATAATTTAAAAATAAAAATTTAAATGATAACACCATGGAATTTTTTTTTTGTATTTAGTATTTTACATAGGAGATATTAATTTTTCTTTTCAGAGTGTCTGCATCAACGCAAGATGTTTTTTTTTTTACGTGGGGATTTTAATGGGGTATCCTGTGGACATCCAACTCATGATTCAGTAATAATGTATCTGCAAGGCTCACTTTACGCACCCCACTTCAACCAGGTGACATCGGGTAGTCGCCTCTAGTACATATATAAAGGACAGTTTGTGTGTATGTATGTCTGAAGAAAACTATGAAAATAAAATATTAATGACAAAGTAAATAATATGCACACTCACTATCATCAGATTTGTTTTTTGAGCAAAAATAACAAAGATTTGATTATATTCATGAAGATGATTAAAAAATAAATTAAATAACAGCATGGAATTTTTTTTTTTGCGTTTAATATTTTAAATTGGAGTCATTAATATTCTTTCAGCAATCCCACCAAGAAAGAACTCTCTGAATTTAAAATACTTCTAGCCCTCTTAAAAATTGGGCCTTGTGGCGGATATTGCTTGTGGTGGAGGTGTTTATAATCCTTAATATAATAGATTCACATTTATTGTAATACACATCGATAAACACTGCACACACACACACACACACACACACACACACACCACACACCACACACACACCGCATCGAATACAGAGAACTTCATACATACGTAATATGCAGACACATATGCACACGCAGAAAAAGATATGTGTTTATATAATACACTTAAAAGAGAGGCGCTCCTGTAAAGCTTAACATAATAGAAATGGAAACGGTGATCCGAGTTCAATCATGAGTAAGGCTGTTTGCATTTCACATAACCGCTAATAACTTGAGAAAAGCATGAATCCAAATATCATCCGCTAGCTATGGGGTAAATAGTAGGGCAGACTGGGCTCATGATCATGCACAAAGCATTAAACCAAAAGACGTCACACCACAGTTACTACGCGTACGCAACCTTTATGCGCCCATAAACACTCTCACACATTCAATTCACCTCACATACACACACACACACACATCATTTTATCCAATCATACACATCCCATGTCTATTGAATTTTTTGAAATTTTTTGTAATTTTTTTTCGATTTTCCTTACATTTGAAAACATCTTCACCTGATGATTGCATCGCATGAAACCATATGGTTGTGATTGTTCCTTTGTCACCTAATAAATAGATATGTAAAACTTTATATATTTATCTTATTATATTATATATATATATATATATATATATATATATATATATTATATATATATCACAGGGTCCTTCCTATCTATAGCTCTGCTGATGAGGCCTAATAGGCGAAATGTACATACAGAGATTGATTTTTCTCGATTTGTTTAGCCATACATTTAAATAGGCATTCCGCGCCAATTCATTATTAATTAATTAATTTTTCAAAATTAGGTACGACTCAAATTAAGCACATATTCTCCTAAAATTGTCGGCAAAAAGCCATTCCAAATACACCGTGTTTACAACTTATCATATATATATATAATATATATATATATATATATATATTAATATATACTAGTGCGGTGGAACAAGAAGAAGAGAACCTGTCACTCGTGGATTTTGCTGTTCCAGGCGACCACCGAGTGAAAATGAAAGAGAGCGAAAAGATAGACAAATACTTGGACTTGCTAGAAAACTGAGGAAACTGTGGAACATGAAGGTGAAGGTCGTACCAATTGTAATTAGTACCCTTGGAACGGTTCACAAAGCTTTGGAAAATTTGGGTGAAGTGGAAATCAGATGATGAATCGAGACCATCCAAACTATAACATTGTTAAGATCGGCTAGAATACTCAGAAGAGTCCTGGAGACCAGAGGAAACTTCCTATTACTCAGCTTCCAGTGAACCACTGGCTATGGCAGGTGTGAAAAACTAATAATAATAATAATAATAATAATAATAATACTGGAAAATTGGAAAGTAGAATTGACAGCAAGAGGACAGACCTTAGCAGAAGTGAAAATACAAAGAGGCATCTTCCAGGGAGACTCCCCATCACCAATGATGCCATTCAACTACGTACTTAAGAAATGTCCAGCAGGATACAAATTAACTAAATCACGGGAAAAATAAATCATCGTGTTAAAATATAATAATAATAATAATAATAATAATAATAATAATAATAATAATAATCCTATCCCAGCCAGGAGACCATTGTTGATTAACAAAAAAACAGAGAACGTGTCAACTGGTAGATTTTGCGGTTCCAACAAATCACAGGATGAAGTTGAAGGAAAACGAAAAGATTGATAGATAACGGGACCTTGCCAGAGAATTAAAAAAGCTGTTGAATATGAGAGTGAAAGTGACACCAATGGTATTTGGTGCACCTGGAACGGTCCCAATAAACTTGGCAAAAAGACTGGATGAACTGGAAATCGGCTAGAATACTCAGAAGAGTCATGGAAACCTGAGGAAACTGGTTGCCACTCAGCCTCCAGTGAAATACCATCAGCTAACGCTGATATGATAAAGAAGAAGAATAAGTAGAAGAAGAAGAAGAAGAAGAAGAAGAAGAAGAAGATAATGATGATGATGATGATGATGATGATGATGATGATTAAAAGAAGAAGAAGAAGAGAAAAAGATGATGAGATGATGATGATGATTAAAAGAAGAAGAAGAAGAAAAGATGATGATGATGATGATGATGATTAAAGAAGAAGAAGAAGAAAAGATGATGATGATGATGATGATGATGATGATTAAAAGAGAAGAAGAAGAAAGGATAAATGATGATGATGATGATGATTAAAAGAAGAAGAAGAAGAAAAAGATGATGATGATGATGATGATGATTAAAAAGAAGAAGAAGAAAAAGATGATGATGATGATGATGATGATTAAAAGAAGAAGAAGAAGAAAAGATGATGATGATGATGATGATGATTAAAAGAAGAAGACGATGATTTGAAGAAGAAGAAGAAGAAGAAGAAGAAGAAGAAGAAGAAGAAGAAGAAGAGGTTTTGATAAATCGAATGAAATGTGGTAAATATTTATTCCATTTAATCTAACCACCAAAGAATGGAGCACTGAATGAGGATTGAACTCACTACCCAACATTGTAAAAGGTCAATACACTCACTTGAGCAGATCTTCAAATCTTGATTAGTGTTGGTTGCAGCTCATGACAAAACCTGTTCACTATCTTTAGAAATCCAGGTCAACTGAAATAGAGAAAAAGCTTCCAAAACATTTAGCTAAATAATTGATTTGGCTTGTGTTGCTTCAAGATAAACCTTTATCCCCGCCATTTCCACTTGTTCGATGTTTTTAAATAACTTTCTTCAGACAGAAAGAACTCTCAGCTGAGAATCAGACTGTGAAACAAAGACACTTTTTTTCTTCTTCGACAGATCTACATTTAACATTTTACTTTTTAAATAATATTCATTCTTTAATGAATAAGGAAGAGATCACTCTGCAAGGTTTGATTTCAGTTTCAGTTTCTTTGCTTAATGGCAAATCAACACTTGTGGGTTATATAATTTTTTAACAATTTTTTACCAACCCTTCCGCCCGAGCAGGATGCGACACAAGGTCAATTTCTTAAGCGGAGTTTAACAGGTTTGAATTCAGAGTTTTCCTTCTCCTAGACTGATTACCTAGCCATGGTTAAAGAGTCCAGTCTGCCCTGCTATTTACCCATAGCTGGAGGGAGAATTGGATTCATACCTTTCCCAAGGGTATTAGCGCCATGTGAAATTCCAACAGCTTCGTTCAGGAATTGAACTCACGTTGACGAGTCCATTTCCTACGACTCTAACGATTAGACCACGCACCTTGTGGGTTATATAATGCCAATGCCATCCTTGAAGAAGAACAGAATTGGTAATACCGCCCTGTCATCTGCGGCGTTAGAATGTACAGACTGCACCTCTACAGGGTAAGACTCCCCCAATGGGGCCACCTGTTGGTCGTGGGTGGTGAACCCAGATGGCTGAGCAGTCCATGACTTGCAATACTCCACTTTGGCCCTTTCTTGGCCTAGACGGGCGGTCGGAGATGCCTCCTCCGATCAATCGGCTGGTCACGTCTTGTTAAGGTTTGGTTTTAGATCTTCGATTTTCTTCGTGTTGGGCTGATAATTTCTTATTTGAATTAATCAATTAACAAACAAGACTTTTTGTTTTCTTGATAAAGCCTACAGGTCCACTCACTGTGAATTCTCTGCCGCATCTGAAACTATTCTCCCGCGTCTGTCATCGCGAGTTTTCCAAGGGGTCAAGTAAGAAGGTTACTAACCACCAATAATTGTTGGGTAACTTTCCATAGGACCATGTTATTCTAAATCTAACGGACCCTAATCAAAATATTCTAACTACAAGTACGTACATAAATCATAAGCTAATTATGAAATTATATAACTCATAAGTAAATATCGTAACGCTACTGGAGTTCAGATACGCTTACTGCAATGTCGCAGTTGGGCACGAAAGAGTCCATGACAGATTGGCAACAGAGACGTTTTATCCACACACCCGTTTGTTGTTGTTGTTGGACGTCTCTCATTCTCCAAAAATAAACGCTTACTTTTACACTCTCTTACTGAAACTTTTCTTCACTCGTATACACTTAGCCCACTCTCTTTTTTTATGTCGTACACACTCACTCACCCTCTCTTTTTTCTTCCACACACTCTCTAACCCATCCTCTTTTTTTCTCTCTCGCACACTCACTCTCTCTTTTTTCTTACTCATTCTACAGTTTTGAAAATAGTGATGCTTAGAATAAGCTGACTCTATCCCCAGCTGTGGCATAATAAAAAAGTCGTCGGGGCGGCCTAAAGTCGGTATCAGCGAGGAAGTCTATCACCTTTTACCTAGCGCTAGTCCAAGGAGATTGTTTTGGCGTCTGGGAGTGCCACACCTACCATCAGCTCCTTACTTTACTGCACAGATCCCTGTGCTACTCATACGCTGAGTTGGCGAGGACCGGTATCGAACTAGGAACCTTGTGGTTTCTAGCCCAACGCTCTACCGATTGAGCTAACCAGGCCCCTTAAGATAGGACATAATAGGAGAATTAAGGTGATGTTGGGAGATCATATTGCGAAAAGCCTCCCTTGAAAATCTGCATTCGATATCTTGGTATTAGTCTGGACTCGGATGATCGATTGTTGGTAGCGTTGAACTGGAAATACACAACCACCTCAGTCACTAGACGGTCGCTTTAATTATCTATTTCCGTTCATATCTATCTATCTATCTATCTATCTCAATCCCCTCCTATATACCTCAGTCAGTTCATATCTAGCTCAGTCTTTTCATACCTAGCTCAGTCCACTCATTACTGTCTATCTATCTATCTATCTATCTATCTATCTCAATCACCCCCTATCTACCTCAGTCGGTTCATATCTAGCCCAGTTATTTCATACCTAGCTCAGTCCACTCATTACTGTCTATCTATCTATCTATCTATCTATCTATCTCAATCCCCTCCTATCTACCTCAGTCAGTTCATATCTTGCTCAGTCTTTTCATACCTAGCTCAGTCCACTCATTATCTATCTATCTATCTATCTATCTAACCACATTCAGGTCAGAATAAGCACTAAGGGGGGGGGGAGAGACACATACCTCCGGGCAATACAACTAAATTCCGTCCTTCCGAAAATTCTTTCCTGCTCAGATTGAAAATGAATTTAGAAATATTCTAAGAAATGAAAAAAAAAGAAAAGTTTTCACGGAAGAATTCCTTGAATGAAACTAGATCAGTGTCATTGGTAACTCTGTGTCCAGCCATTTTCTTTTTATGAAGATTCCCGCCTTTTCTCCCATTTCAGACGGCAGCCATATTGGTATTAGTGACCTGAAAGTATTTCTGCGCATGCGCTGTAAGTATTTCAACATCCATCTTAGAAAAAGAATGATATTCATAAATGGGCTATTTATCTTCACATCCTCCATTTTCTTTTCCGTCGTTGTTTGTAAGGAACTGACATTTCCAAAGGTCAGCTGATCTGATAACACCAGGTGCATACGTGCGTATATATACACACGCGTACACACACACACACACACAACACACACACACACACACACACACACTGTACTGACGCACACATACATACACACTTATATATACTAGCAACATATGCACTCCCGGGTGCAAGTATTTGTTTTAATGTAATAAAATATTATATCAAATTAGAAAAGCTAATGAAACTAAATAAGAATACAGATAAAAAAAAGATTTGAAACAGAGGGGGTGGGATAAAAAGGATTGAACAATTGAAACTTTCTCTTCCATCACTTCCGTCTTTCATTGCTAAGTTTTCCTAATTCAACTATTTAGTTTAAATAGGAAGTAAGGAATAAAATTACAGTTATTTCTTCTTGTTAATGGATTTCTTTTAAGATTCATCCCAGAGATTTTTGCTCATATTAATTAAGATAAAATCAAATAATTAGAAATCAATAATACTGAACACATATTTATTAAAATCAAATTTTTGATATCAATATGCAAATAAGCATATCTGTTCACACTGTAACCCGCTATTTTATTGTATATATAAATACAATTGTATGTTATTAGTATGTAGATATGGTCAACAGTATTGATAATGTAAAACAATTTTCTTAATAATTGAAATTTAAATAAAAATAAATGGAAAATGTGATGTAACTATGATTGAACTGATAACTAAGGGAATTGTCACCAGAGTAGTTGTATAGTTTCGGTTAGAGACAGAAAAATACACAATCTCCATTATAATATATATATATATATATATATATATATATATATATATATATATATATATATATATGGCAGCTAATAAGTACATCGAGGATCCCTACTAACTTCAAAAGTAATTGCCCGCTTTGCTTAGAAGAAAAATACAAATAATTAAATTTAGTGACAGAAAGATGTTATTGAATTCTAGAAATGAATTAATCTTCAAATGTAGACACAAAAATAAATATAAACTAGAGTAATTGGGAAAACCACATAGGGATATAGTACAAAACATTATAGCATAATAAGGCTGGTAGGATAAATAACCTTAAGTTGATACCACGCACAGCCGAATACACGCAACCCACCCCCTTATGAGATACACACGTGAGTATGGATGCAGATATAGTAGGACCGGTGGATAGATAGAGGTAAGCGTATGCTCATGTAAAAATACGCAGGTAGAAGTAGGGTTATTATGTGTATGTGCATTTGCTCTGGATACCTAAAGAGTTGTGCATATGCATGTATATGGGGACATGTAGGGGATAAAATTATATGGTTGAAAAGAGGATAGACTCCCTTCCTGTCTGTCTAATACCGAATTTAGGCTGTGCCACCGTCTTATATATATATAATTTGAAAAATACAAGTGAATCCGACAATTATGTTGAAATATAAATGGAAAGAAAATGTTGTATGGATAAACATTATTTATTGTCAACACGTGTTTTGACCGAGTTTATACTTGGATACATTGTATTCTATTCTCTTTTATTTTAAATACAAAATAAAATAAAATAATAATAGAGAAACATAAAATTTAAGTATACAAAAAAGCGGTCATCTTCAGGGCAAGATATTTTGATATTTGAAAATATCAAATATATCAAAATATCAAAATATATCAAAATAAAATACGTGTCAACATTCCAATAAATAATTTTTATCCACACAACAATTTCTTTCCATTTATCTTTCAACGCACAAGCACACACACACACACACACACACATATACTCCCAATTTGGTTGAGTTCTCTAGATAGGGATTTAATTGTAAAATTCACCGTTCTGGCATGTAGCTAACCCTCACTTTGTTTACAAAGTTCGAGGAGGACTCTAGTGAATTCATTTCCGTTTAGAAATGTATCAATTAAATATTCTCCTATATTTGACAGCCGCTACTAGCCGCATCAGTAAGAGACTTGGCGAACGAAATTCATTCAGGTTCTCAAACCCGGCCAGGGGTAGCTGTTAATGTGTAGCCACTGATGAGAGGTAAACTCGAAACACGTGTCTGTCGATAACTTATATTATATATATATATATATATATATATAGGAGAGAGAGAGAGAGAGAGAGAGAGAGAGAGAGAGAGAGAGAGAGAGAGAGAGATAGACATTTACAAACTGTAAGACTAAAGAATAAATATATGGCAATGACTTTCTTCAAGGATTTTTTACTTTCTCTTTTGAATGAGAAATAATTAAAGACTGAATAAAATCAATTTCAGGATTTTTTTCAATCTCTAATCGATATTGTTATTCTGTCCATTTTTTCAAAGCGATTTTCTTATAGTTATATACCTTAAATACGTAAATATTTATAATCAACTTTTCATTTTTCCAAGAAAGAAATTAAATAGTCACGCTCGCCCATTGCCTTACCCCCACAAGGAGTGTGATATCTAAGATTGCATTTTGTCACCCTCTTTTTCTTTTCCGCCATAATTATCCAGGATTTCTTTCGAGTCAAAAATATTTCCCGCCTTTATTTAGAAAATTTAATTCCTCAATTCGATTGGCTTTTCCCTTTTGATACTTTTGATCACGATTTTAATTTATATTCCTGAGCGGTTTTTTTTCCTACCAGTAAGCCCATAATCTATCATTAATCTATTTTAACGCTTTACCGACTAAATTTCCCCCACGGATGTACCATGTTTTCTTGGTATTTTTTACCTGTATGATGGGATATTTCAAAGTTCACTATCTATTCCCGATTGGAACAGATTATCGTAATCACTTCCGCGCGTTCTCCCCTACTTCCTTTCTATATTACTTTCTTATATTTTTCTGTGTAGAATGTCCTTTTTCTTCCCTTTATTTATTTACAATAAAAACGGAACGGCCCATTATTTAGCTGTGGTGACGACATGAGAAATAAGAATTCGGTGGATAAGCAACATCAGATAATCAGGGGTATATAACACCAATATTTGTGGCACTATCTAGAAGGACGTGAAAATGGGTGGCTGGAATTTCGACTGTGGATTCTTCACCTCTATATTGCTATTATCAATAATTGTTTGTTTGTTTGTTTGTTTTGTTTTACAGCATATCAACCTCAGTGGGTCATTTAATGCCGATAAGTTTCTAAATAAATCAATTCTTAATGGATAATACAATTTTTTTTTAATAAATACATTTTTCTATTTAACCCATAGATGGGACCCTAACAGGTACTACCACTCCGGGTCAGAGTGGACCAGGGAGCAATGGTGATGAAGGGGTGCTCCACATTCCCCAAACCTCCAAAACTGGAACCTCACCATCAAATAGAGTTTAACGTCATTCCCAGGACATGTAGACCCGCAGCCACCGCCTTCTAGCACCCATATGATAAAAAGGGGTTGGGGTTTGCCATACTGGCAATAGGGTTGGGAAAATCATATAGGTGCTAGGGCTTGACATATTATCAATAATATGTTGCAGTTTTAGATTTGATTTGATCATTTTTAAATATATTTTAAAATTACCTATAGAATATTGTAACTTTGTGTTTAAACAGCCTTTTTAAAAGCAGTTCAATTAACAGATTATAACATTCTATAACATAACTCATTCTATTCAAATAGTGTCCTATTCTTATTGTAACCTTATTCCTTCTACTCAGTTACAATAAACTAGCCATCAGTTTTTTTGTACTTTGATTGCAGTGGTATGGGAGCCGCTGTAAGCGGTCTAAAGTAGGCACATGGATAATCTATCGTATTATAATCTTAATCTAACACCATCC